>PVIJ01002902.1:0-147510 GCA_004024925.1 Scalopus aquaticus
TACAGAAGCTTTTTATTTTGATATAATCCCATCTGTTTATATTGTCTTTCACTTCCTTCGCTTTGAGGGATGTGTCTTTCAAGATTTTGCTGAGATGTATGTCATGTAGAGTTTTGCCTGTATTTTCTTCTATACATTTTATGGTTTCAGGTCTTACATCCAGGTCTTTTATCCATTTTGAGTTGACTTTTGTGCAGGGATTGAGGTAGTAGTCTAGCTTCATTTTTTTGCATGTGGCTGGTTTCTGACAGAACTCTTAAACTCCTTGGAATTTCCCCAGTGATAAGCATAAGATTGTCTTTTGTTCTAGTGATGGAATTTTGTGGACCCTTAGCTACACCAAGACAGAGCTGGTCACCAGAAAGACCAAAGCACAATTAGAGGGTTGGCATTTTCAAGCCCCCTCACCCCCCGCTACCGCATCTCCAGGGGAGAAAGGGGCTGGATAATGAGTGGACAATAATTCAATCTATCATGCCTATGCAAATGGAATTGCCATCAGAGTCCCTACCTGGTGAGGTCCAGCGAGTGTCCATGTAGGTGAACATATTGAGATGTGGAGAGGGGCATACCCAAGGGGGCTTGGGAGCTCTTGTCCAGGCTCCATGTACTGCCCCACGCAGTGCTTCCTTTGGCTATTCCTGAGTTGTATCCTCCATAGCAAACTGACAGTAATGACAAACTGTTGTTGTGGTTCAGGTGATGGGGTTCAGTGTGTGGGGTTCTTGGGTCCCTCTGAGTAAGAATTCAGCAGATGTTCCCATTCATCAGCACACGGCAGGTTTATTGGGGAAAAGAGAACAAGGAAAGTGAGATGTCTGCACAGACACAGACGGGCAGCTTAAAAGCTGCTTTTTGCCAGGGCAAGGGGTGTTTTTGTAATTGTTATTTGATTGGATTACTGTGGAAATTATTGCTTTGGGGACAGATTGGGTTGGTCTTCTACGATCTGATAATCCTCTCTGGCTCTACCCAAATTAATAATCTTTTCTGACCCCACCTCAGATGCCTGGAAACTTCCACAGCTGGGTTTAATCTAAGATTCATCAATCATCCCTACCCTCACCTCTGGTGTTTGTCCTTGTGAGACCTTCCATTTGAAATGTTTTTCTATTCTGTTTCCCTCATTCTGAGTTTTAGAGAATTATCTTTCTTAAGGAGGACTATAGGAACTTCTGGCTTAGAGCTGACTGGTCAGAGTATGGGGGACACAGGACTTGTATTTGTGTCTAAAATGGGAGACCATCTTGTGGTCCTGAGCCCTTAACTTGTGGGGTCTGTACTAGCTCCAGATAAAGGTCAGAATTAAATTGAATTGTATAACACCCCATTGGTGTCCAGAGAGTTGGGGAATTGTTTGGTTTTGGAAAAAAAACCTATATATTGGTGTCAGAAATGTTTTGTAGATGGAAACTGTGTAGAGCCTGGACTAGATGGGTTCAGTTATCAGTATAGTGTGTTTGCACAAACCTAAAGTATTTTACATCTTAGGAACTGCATTTTAAATTGCTTTGAGATGTACTGGAAATATTTCCTTCATTTTGCAAACGGAAATTAGATACAGAAATATATAAATAGCTTTTAAAAAACACTCTGAAGTCTTAACATTTCTGTAAGACCGTAAATAAACATTGAACAAAGCTTAACAAAGACAGGTATCTTTTAAAATTACATAACCAAATGTTCTTAATATAGACTTATTGTTGTGTTTTGGAACTTAATTTTTTTTTACTTTTACCGCTTAAGTTTAAAGCTGCCTTTTCACTCTGATAAATCTCTTTAATGGAGAAAGGATAATGCTGACATAGAAGGTGCAGAGAAATGAGACTTGCGGGGAGAATGGGTAAGGTGATTCTGAAAGAAGTAGATTTCCTCCCAGGTAATTGTTGTGGGACAGGATTAGGTGTAGGCTAGAGGCGTGGGGGTGAAAGAATTTACCAGAGACAAAGTGGAGAACAGAAGAGGCAGATTTATTGAAATGCACTGCTAAAGGGAGCATCGGGCAAGGCAGTAGAGGTCTGCTGCTCTGTGTGAAGGACCTGAGGTTATATTCGTGGATTTGGTCTGTGTGGCAAGTCTCAGGCGGGTCCCTACTGATGATTCAAATTTGCATAAAGGATCATCGGATTAAGGGATCATCAGTTTAATAGCCCAAGTTCTCCAGGGCAGTCCCATCCACTCCCTTTATCCATTTAAACCTCCAACCCTGCCTGCCAGGCGAGGAAGGGTGCCTTAGTTGTTAATTTAGCAATGATTTAATTTAGCAATGATACCACAACAGTCATTTCTACTCTCAAATGCTCATTTCCCAATCTGTTCTTCCAGTTATTGTTCCTCTCTGCCTTTCTTTTGCTTTAATTTTATCTTCTTAATGATTAAATCAGCATTTCTGTTACCCTAATCATTGTTTCATAGACACCAATACCGATAGCATGGATAGCATGTTGAGTGTGATGGCGTAACACAAAGTGAAAACTTTTAAATATTTTTTGTTACAATAATCCTAAGAAGTTGGAACAATTTTAACTCTAATTTTAGTGATGAGGAACCCTGGGCTTTGGGTGGTCAGTTGTGTAAGTCACAGAGCTGGTCCCCTTAAAAACTAATAGGTAGATCTCAGGTGGCCTGATATCTCACATTGTTGGCAGAAGACTTGTCTCTTGACACATGTAAACTCGACATGTGCTCCTCAGGAAGCTCTTGGTGATGCAGGAATCCTGGTTTTACCTTTAACCAAGGGCAAAAGGCAATCACCACTGGACTTCCTGTTTTAGCAGGAACTGAATGTTTTCATGCCTCGGAATGAGTCAGGTCTCCAACTGCCAGGCCAGTTATCAGTTGTGGTTTTATGCCAAGGAAATGAAATTGACTGTAGCAATCTGTCTGAAGTAAATGAACTCCCACCCCAAAGCCTCTGGAAAGTTTCCTATCAGGTCATAAAGTAAAACAATAGAGAATCCACATGGCTCCCTCCCCGCTCCATGCACAGCCCCTTCTGCCACAGTTCACTGTATTATAGCAACTGGGGAGTCTCCTGTGATACCCGAGCTCTCCTTTCTCTCTTCTAACAGCAGTGCTCCTTCCTTACTTGTCCTACTACTGGTTAACCTGCTGAGATTGGGTCATGTTCAAATGACACACATTTTCCCAAGGAGATGACATCTAATTAAATTCTTTCAGAGGGCACCATTTTACAAAAGGGATGCTTCGTTTTTTGCAAGTCATTATTTTTCTTTCTTGCAATGTCTTCCTGCTTGCTTGTTCAGTGTCTCACTTCAGGGCATCCTGATGCAAACTTAAAAACATTCTAGAAAGAAATAAGATGCAAGGTTCTATGGCATTTAGAATCTATGCTTCCCATTTTCCAGGCTCACAGCCAGACTGCAGCAGGAGAAATTTGCTTCATATTCTATCAAGCCTTGCACCACAATGAATGCTTTTGGAAGGAAATCTAAGTTGTGATTTTACGAAGAAATCTGGGGAGAAAAATAGTCCAATGTTATTCTGCAACCCCAAAATGTTTATAAATTTCACGTACAAAAACAATGTTAGGAGACTATTAAAAAGTTTGGAGTCTCTAAGTGGTATTTGTTGCAGCTTTTAAGAGTAATATACATTAAAAAGGGGGTCAGATAACATTTATCAGGAGATGTTGGCATTTCTGAAGTGTATTTTCACTAGAAGGCCAAATATATTCCCATGTGTCTTCAAAATAATCACAAATCACAGAAAATAATAAGCCCATCTTATGGAGATGGGCTTATGGTGAAGATGGGTTTCCTACTTGGTTCAGAGCTGCAAACTCCATGGAATTCAATGATTTCCTCTTTTTGCCAGATTTTTGAAATTTCTCAAAACTATACTTGTCCTACATTTAGACTCAGAAAAGCAGATATGTAGATGACATTTCTTAAAATACAGACTGTCTGGATAAAGGAAATCAGGATCAGCTAAAACTCCGTATTGGGTTTGTGTTCTTACCTGCCCTTCTAACCTTCTCGTAACACCCCAGAAGAGTGGTATGCATGAATGAAATCTGGCTACCTGTAAATGGCGAACAGAAAGGAGTATAATGAAACTGTTGATTTCTGTTTTTATCTGCTCTTGATATCTCCAAGGCACAAGCTGCACTATCTCATAATGAGAATGCACTAGAATTGCAAGGTTGTCATCTTTAAACACAGAGCCAGGTTCATGGCAGCCAATTGGCCTCCTGTTATGACTGACATCTTCATAGTTTCTGATGACTTATCAGGTGTTTTCTCTCTTCCTTGGAGAACTCTGAAATATTTCAATACACTTTCAATTGTCCAAGGGGAGTTTGCATTGAAATTCTCTCACTGTGGGCTGCTCAAATTTTTGAGGCATCGTCTTCAGTTTCTTTAGTTAACCTTGACATTACTTGCCTCCTACTGGACCTGAGATCTAGTTCTGCCCTTACTGACATTTGACTATACCCGTTGTGCTGGGTTCATCATGCCTTGGGTCCCTATCTGAGTGCAAAACCATTTGACTTTTTTAATTTAACTCAGATTTGCTGCTCTGTGATAAACACACATGCCCCTGACGACATTTACTAAGTCATTAACTCTGAGGACAACTCAATGGCCTAAATATTAACATTAAAAGGTTGGGTCATTGTACTGTTGAGTGTCCTTGCAGACTGACTCTAAAGAGAGTGTGGAGGTTCCTCACAGTAAGTAATTCTTGGACGCCCTCCACTTCAGACACCAGTCTCAAGTGCCAAGCAAGTTGCACACAGTTACCTGAGCTTCTGACCAGCCAGCTCCAGATGGGCAGTTTCCACAACCCCCTCATCAGACCAGATGTCCATCATTAGCCCAGATTATCACCTTTCCTTCTGACCTTCTGGCTGTAAACAGTGGTTGCAAGGACATCCAGCTCACAAAGTGGGTAACTAGAGTGACTCACAAAGTTCAGGAAACTTGTTTACTCATTAGATTACCAATTTATTACAAAGCGTTCTAAAGGATAAGGATTAACAAACAAATGGAAGAGATGCATAGGGCGAAGTATGGGGGAAAGGCAGCTTCTCTGCCCTCTCCAGCTGTGCTGCTCTAAGTAGTATTTGTTGCAACCTTTGCCAAGTATGTACATTTAAAATGGGTTAATTAACTTTCATCTTTATTAACAGATGATGGTGTTAAAATTCCATGTGTTCATCAACCTGGAAGCTCTTGGGGCTGACCTGTCCTCTTAGGTTTTTATCGAGGCTTCATTATATAGACATGAATGATTAACTCGAAGATTAATTCAATCTCCAGTCCCTCCTCCCTTCCCTGGAGGTCAGGTTTATTTTTTAGAAAGTTACCTTTATTGACATAGCAAGAGACGCCTTTATTAAAATCAACAATTAAACAATTCCAGGGTTTTTGGTGGAGCTGTGAGACAGGAACTGTGGATGAAGACCAAATATGTATGCGAAATATATTTTGGTCATCTGAATGACCTAATACATATATTTCCTATAAATTACAATGTCAAAATCATTTACTTCAAGGACAACTTCTTACATGCTTAACTAATAATTAGGCCTATTTTGTCCAGAAGGAAATTGATGAGTGTGCCATATTTCCATTTTATCCTTTTATGGGAGGAAAGAAAACTCTTAATCAGGCGGTCTTGATTATCTGGAGTTTTTAAAAGATGAAAAAGAGAGTTCTTGATGTATAGAGAAACATGTAAACCTGGGCAAGTCTAGCTGATTTCACACAAAAATTTGTCACGTGGCTGTGCTGTTTCTCTGGTGGAAAGGAAATGTGTAATTTGCTGCAAGGAACGGCTTGGATGGTGGGACATTTCACACATGCTGATAACCTTAGGTTGTGTTAGCAAAGGACTGATCTTGTGGAGATTAAGGTCTAGGAACTAAGGAGTAGTACCTACAGAATAGTAGCCAGGTTTGAGCAGTCATCTCCAGAACAATCCCCCAGCTTTCACCTCTGCAGTTCAGCCATGACTTTGCCTAATGGGTCATCTTTCCATGGCCTATTGGGTTATATGGTCTCTGCTTCAAAACTTTCAAGTATCTCTTTTGCTTTGAAGATATTCTCTGATGTTTTATGGAGGTCATCCAGGACTTTACCTCTCTGGCCTTGGCTACACTACAACCCATTTCTCCTGACTTCCCTGCCCCAGTCAATCTATTTGCTGATCGTTATCCTGTCCCAGGTGTACTGTGTTGTCTCCTAATGAAGACCCACTCTCCCATCAAGATTGTAGAGGCAGAGAAGAAATTTCCCGTACCCCCTTGCATTCTTCTTGGATTGGCTGAGCAATCAGATTACTATCAGACTTAGTTGCGGAAAGAACTAATTTAATTACGTATGTATGGAAAATCTACATGGATATAAATTTATATTAAATGGGAAGAAACCAGGAGCAGAGGAATGAGATACAGACTTGGGGCTTCAAGGAGAGACTCACACGATAAAATATTCTGATGTTTGATAATTACACGTTTGCCCTGCCATGTAGATAGATTGCTCTGGAAGAAAACTATTTCTGGAAATGATCTGCAATCTGGGTAATACCCCAATTTTAATACCTAAAGGTAGTTAAGGGAGTGGTAAACGTTTCTGCTGAAACTCCAGGACCTCAGCAGATTTGAGCTTGAAATTTTATGCATGTCAAATTGGCATGACTTGGGAAGATCTGTTCTGCTATCTTAAGGAGACCTATCCTTTAATACCAGGTTCAATATCACTTTCTGTATGAAAGCTCTCTTGAGCCCTTCCATGAAGAATGAACTCTTCCCTCTCCATGACTTCAGTGTACCAAGTACACATTTCTATCCTGTTCTACATAATCCTTGATCTACCGTAGTTGCATAAATGCTGTCTCCTCTGCTATACTGCAAGCTGACTGAAAGCAAGGACCTGTCTTTATTTGTTTTTGCAGGTCTTGAGTCAAAACAGTGTTTTGCACAAGTTAGACATTTAATAAATGTTTTAAACATAGGGGGAAAATTCTCAATGGCATATCAGGAGACTCTGATTATGAAAATAATGGTTTAGATATGGAAACTATGAGGAGAAAACTCTGTCTTTAGATTACAGCAGATAAGTTTATAGTTAATTTTAAAATTAACCATGTGGCTATCATAGCTTTTTTGTCTGTTAACATTTATTGTCCAGGCTCATTTCCACTGCATTATTGAAAGAAATGGCACACATTATTTGATATCTAAAATCACAGGTCTCACTTTTTTCTTGTTAGGGAAAGTTGCATGATTTGCATTAATAAATTTTCCCTCTGGACATCATTAAAACAATTCACACTACTTAAAAATTGTGGTTCTCAATTTACTCCATGATATCACAATTTAATCAATACAACTCCAAAAGATCCACACAGAGGTAAGATTTTAAAAAATCATTCTTCAGTTGCACAGAACCATCGCTCAATGAAGCCACTGACTGGAATTTCCCAAAGCTTCCAACACACCTGCTGCCTGGTTCTGGCCCGTGTATACATGGTGTTGTTAAAATGATAGTCCAAGAAAAAAAAAAAAAAGATAGTTCCAGACTGGTGTATATGACACAGGGAAAGGATATTTGGAATTCACAATCTCTCACTTCAGTCATTATACATAAATTAACCCCAAATTCCCTGAGAAATAGGTATAGTTGTTTCCAGCTTGGGGAAAGGAAGAGGGAATAATGGATATTCACTTGGAATCAGTGGAATTCAAACACCAAGACGAGTGACAGAAGCAGGAGCTGAATCGAAGCGCTGGGTCTTACTCCATACTGATTTAAACTGGCAGCTAAAACCCCACCTGACTGATCTACAAGAACCCAAAGTTTGGGTTCTGTGGGCTCAGGTGGGAACCAAGCTGCCACAAAGTTGCACACTAGTGCATATCAGGGTCCACATTTTTTCTTTTTAATTCTTTTTTAAAGAAAAAAAGACAAAAACCACCCATTATAGTCCCCGCCCCTGCTGCCTCCCCACCTCATTTCCATCCTGTCGTTAACCTGCAGAGCTGGACACTGCAGACGATTTCTTTATAATAAGTAAAATGTTTTGAAAATTAATGGTGGAAAGGAGACAATATTTTAAATACAAGGGCAAAGCATTTAAGAAATTAAAACAAAATGGTCATTTATTGTTTTTAATATGTAGTCAAAGAAGACAGCAGTATTACACAAATTGCTCCCTTCCCCCCCTTCTAAAGTCCCCAAATTATTGACTGCAACTGAAATTGAGAAAACAAGATTTAATTCAGAAAAAAAGTAATCGAGAGAAAACACAGGTAACATTTGGTCACCACCAGCTTCCAGATCTTTAAAGATGAGTTTTGTCACCATGGCAGTTGATACATTGGCTTTCTTATAAAATATTTACTAGGAAAAAAAATAAGTTTTCCCACATACTGTAAGCAGAACCAGAAAAATTACAGAAAACTTGGTTTAAAAATGGTGTGAAGTGAACTTTAATGAATTATTGCAATCATAGTGATCCCAGGTAAAAGATAGATGGCAAATTAATGAACGGTAAGGAAATACATTCAAACTCAGATAATTAATTTTACTGTGAAAATAATCAAGAAACTTACAGAAGTATGTAGCATCTGAATGATTAATTTTCAACTAAAGATTTCAATGAAGGTCTCACCTCTTTTGTGATCAGACACCATTAGTGCAAATTCAGCTACAGTTCTTTTTTCATTTGCAGGTTCAGGTATGTCAAGCATGCGGTGACAGGAAGTACGCATGTTATTTTGTCAGGAATGAATGCAGTCTTGGTATGTCTCATTGACAAGGCAAAGGAGATAGGAATGATGCCCCATGAATGGAGTCAATTCCAAATGCTGTTTTCCAAGCCTTGTAATAGATGAAGTTTTGGAAGACCTCTGCAAAATTAACCTTCACCTGAAAGACACGTCCTTGATTTGACATGCAGGGTTTTGGAAAACAGTGGGAAGCAAACCTCAATATGCTGCAGTGGCCCACACAGTCTTTCCTTTTGTTTGGGGTGGACTGGGTTTAGAGGGTCAGATTTTCCCTAGTATTCTCATAGCAGCACCACAGTGAGCTTTGTGATTTTTGACAAAGGGTACAATTATACCCACTTTGAAATGCATTTACAAATATTCTGCATGCTGGTGCAACTGGCATAAAACACAGACAGCCCCTCGGGTGCCCAAGTTCTCCTTTCACACTTCCACATTTCAAATGACCAGGAGCAGAATGACCAGAAACTGTAGTAAATTCCTGGCACTGGAGGTTCCCATGATCCCAGCTGCCATGCAAAAAGGACCGTCTCTTTTTCCCCCTGAAAATAAAGTACTTCCCAGGCAGTATCCAAATTCCTCAAATGAGGCAAATAAGAGATTTGTTTTGACCAACAAATGAAAAGACTT
This sequence comes from Scalopus aquaticus, assembly GCA_004024925.1. Classification (NCBI taxonomy): domain Eukaryota; kingdom Metazoa; phylum Chordata; class Mammalia; order Eulipotyphla; family Talpidae; genus Scalopus; species Scalopus aquaticus. Next base: position 9,389 of record PVIJ01002902.1, read on the forward strand.
TCCCCTTCTCAGTTAGGGCCCTGACATTCGGTTACAATATACACAAAATGTTCCTATAGAGATTTAACTCATTTTCCTAAAATGCTATTTAACATTTCTCAAATAGCAAGCTCTGATTTCTCTTAATGGTATTTTCAGAGTAGCCTGGTGAAGGACACTTAATTTGACTTTTTATTTTCCAGTTATGAACATGACAATCTGCGTTATGTTTTGTTCAAACTAGGTTTGAGATGGTAGCTTAGAATTGAACAGAGTCTAGACAACAGTGTTTGAGTCTTCATCCTGAGCTGGACAGACTTCACAGAGATCCAGCTGTGTCTGTAGGTGAAAGTGCCCTTTCTTAGCCTTTCAGCAGGGAAGTACTTTTTAGTGCCTGTGTGTCATTGGCTGTCTTGTGGTCTCTGGCATAAGGGAACATGGTTATGCCTTGTAAATCAGTGGGAGCTAAATGGCAAGTCTCTTTTTGGTTGTTAGTTGGCCATAAGTAAGTCAATTCCCTAGACCAGGGGCCTCAGTGATTTCAAGATTAGTGCCACAAAAGAAGCACAGGAGGAAGACGGCAGCATTTTAATCGGGACTATCCCTGATTTTTACCTCCAGAATGTCATGTTTCTTAGCATAATTTTCAGGATCTGTGCTCCAGTATCTGAATGACCTAAATGTGGGCTGATTCTCACTGACTTTTTATTTGCACATAGCTCTGAGGAAGTTGAAAACTCTGTTTGACAGTGTATTTGGTCTCTATTTTTTCCATGAGTCACCCTTATCCACCCACAAGCATGTTTATACTGGTCTCCACTTAGCAAACAACTAAAATTAATTTCATGTTCTGTATCTATTCACTAGGCACAAAAGGTTTATAGTTTCCAGATCAGTAGGTGATATTTTGGTCATGAATATATATACATTATAATGTTAGGGAAAAGACTGTTTTCAAAAACTGACACTCCAGTGGGAATGAAATAAGTCACTGAGATTTTTAAGTGAATCAAGACGAATATATCACTCTCTGCGAAATCATTTTTTTTAACTTTATTACATTAAGAGAGGATATTTTTTTTAAATTCTCAAACGTTAGTAAACCTTAGAAATTAGAAAAAGATGAGTAGCAACATAAGATTTGCATTTTACCCCCAGCCTTTTTATTCTTTTTATTATTTTATTCTTTTTATTCTTATTAAAGTAACAGAATCTTTCAGTGTTCACAGTAATTTGGAAAATCAGGTCTAGTAGCAAGTTTTGAGCATTTTATTCTTGAGCATTTTATTCCCTTAGACATAATTTGGTCCTTCATAAAAAGGTATTGTTGAGAAATTAATGATAATATAGTCAATACATTTGTTATGACAATTGATTAAAATTACTTGGATAATTATTATTCTCTGCAAAAATTTTCTGAAGCCTTCGTGCACTGGATGGTTTAGAAGTTATGTCAGACAATAAATAGGCAGATGTGTTAAAATTTAAGTTGAAATTAAAAGATCAGCTTAAGAAGTAAAGTAACACTTATTGTCTGAATTAACAGTGGGAGAGTAGAAAATCATATACAAACTTGACAGTCACCTAGGCTGGAGTTTTCTGACTCGGTGATTGTCTAAGAGCATTTACTTCAGGTATGCTTGTCAATATTTTACAGCCTGATATAGTTCTGTATTCATTGTAGCAAAATGTAGTAATTTTGAATGTGTTCACTATCTGAGATGGTCTTTTAGCAAGGAATAAAGGGAGGTCTGATATTCCAGTTGGATTTTTGTTGGTTCTTCTAGTAATATTTGCATGGGGTTATCTTTGTATAACTTCACCAAGTTTTGCAATTGGTACAAAACATAGACAAATACAAACTGATAGGACTCAGTTATCCACAGGACCTCCTAGCCCAAGAGGAAAATTGATATAAGGCACATCAAAAGGTAGGAACTTTGGTTTGATAAATTTAAACATTTCATCATTGAAATTTCCAATTTTCAATGACTTAGGACAGTCAAATATTTTTTGTAACGAGTGACAATAAAAAAATCAGAATTAGAAAGTTCATCCAGATGTACTTAAAATTAGATGTACCAAATTTCAACTTCTATGCATATGTTGAAGGCAAAGATGAAAGAACAGTATTTGTAGATATATGAAATGTCCAAAAGAAAACTCCTCAAAGCAAAATCTCTGAGATACTGAAGGTGTATAACGTTGTCTCAGACTGAAGCAACAATCCCCACAGCAGCTATTACAGCAGTAAAACACAATTGCCAAACAGCTTTATCTAAAACTCCAAAAAGTCAGTTCACAAATTTTCAGAGATAATCAATCTTCGAACCTTCTCCCAACAAATTTGTAAAACAGAGATGAGAAATAAAGATGTTGGGTTGTAGTTGGACTGGTGAATTTTACAGTCCCCTTTAATTCAAAGAACTTATTATTCTGAGTCTCATAAAGACTTTTATGATGACGGTTAAGGAACCAGAGAAATGGAAATGTTTCTCCCTCTTTTTTTTTTTTTTTTTGGCCAATGTACTTTACTCACTAGATAATCCAGTCATTTTCCTAATTTCACCCAGGGTCACAATTGGATACGTGACAGTATGTGGCCTCCTGGCATAGAGCCAGGCTTGGAATCGCACATACTTTACCATAAACAGGGCCACTCTCAGGTCCCCCATCTCCAACAAAGACTCATGATGCCCAAAATGTCAAGAGTGCCAAGGCTGAGGGAACTTGAGATACTCTAATAAAAGACAAACCACCATATACACTAAAGTGCAAATGCTTCTATGATACACTGGTGTTTTGAAATACCTTGGAACTATGGTGTTGATAGTTCCAAAAATCACGACAGAAATATTGGTGCAAGAAAGTGAACTATTAACTGTGGTCAGAAGTAAGTCAAGTGACCTGGAAATTTGTCCTGGGTCGGGGACAACTAAGGATGAGTAACTTGTTTTTTCATAAATGAAATTAACAGGTCATATGGAACAGAGCAAAGAGCACAGATGTGCAGTGATGCATCATATTTCAGAAACAGTCTTCAGGCAATACTTAACAGTTCTCTCTATAGAACAGAAAATTGGAATTGTAAATTGGGTAGAGTAGTATTGATCCCACCTACTGGCTAAGTATGTTGAAGATTTCACTGTATTGCAATTATCAGTTGACATGCCTGATCTCCACTATTTATATTTATCACTATATACCACAAGATCTAGTGAAGGAACTTGGTTCCAGTAGGTGCTCAATGAATATTTAAGTGAATTGAGTAGTTGAATGAATGAACAAATAAAGGGATGAATCAAAGTGCTTTATAAATGTAAAGTGCTTTATAAATACATAATGTAATATGTGTATATAATAGGTAATGCTACAGTTTATACTGTTTTCTAAGAAAGTCGGGAGAAATGTTCAACTTGTTTTAAAAAGCAAATAAAATTTGTGATTATATATGCAGTGAGGAAACATGGTATGAACATAGAAGCTTTCAGGTACATTTGAGAGGAAAGGAAACAAAGGCTGAATAATTTTAAATGACAAAAGATAGTACTACTAACTTAGATGGGCCACATGCAGGGGTAGAGGAAGAGAGATATAAGACCAGATAAAGACTTTGTAGTAGCCAGAGCTTGAAATCACTGGTTGTATACAAATGGCACCATTGTTAATACAGCAACACGATAGTTAGATTGGTCCAATGTTCCATAGTAGAAGACAGAGAAGACAGTCAACACGGCAGACAAAGTTAGACTTTAGATGGTCTGTGCCTTCTAAGCTGCTTGGTTGTCCATACATGCTGACGAAGGGGGTGCAGGCAATGAGAATTTAAACAAAAATTACCGGTAGGAAGATGTAATACCTGGTTCTGGCTGTGGGAAGATCACTGTATCTTTTGGGGGCCTCTTCAGGTTTTTTTTTTTTTAAGGATTTGCTTATTTACTATGTAGAATAACTGGGGCATGGGCCAGAGGTGTGGTGTGGTGGTGGTGTGTGAGGGGATTCACCAGAGACAGGTTGGGGAGTAGAACAGGCAGATCTATTGAAATATACTGTCGAGGGGAGCAGAGGGAGAGACAGGAGAGGTCTGCTGCACCATGTGGGTCAGCTCTCTGATCTGGGCTTGAATTCAGGTCATGGTGGTGATAGAGCTGAGAATTAATCCCAAGGCCACCAGGGAGGCCTTGGGGCCTCACTTTTCCAATCTGTATGATGAAAAGGTTGTATTAGATGCTTCCCATGAGTCTGGCATATGGATGCATATGCCAAAGGATGGGGGTGCAGTGAACAGGAGGAGAAAAAGCAGGTGCAGTCTTTAGGAATTAGTAAGGCATATCTTAGTAAAATATCTGAAAACTGCCCAAGGAAATACAAAGCAAAATAACATTTCATTGGAGGAAAAAAAAAAACAACATACCCATAGGGTTCTTTTTATTCTAATCTAATTTAATTATTAATTCTTATCATGGAATGGAAGTGTCTTGAATCAAGCATGTGTTCTAGCAAAACTTTTGCTCAAATGAGCAACAGATTCTAGGGGCATTACCAGTTTTATACTCCTTCAAAATGAGGAAATAGCATAGGAATTTTTTCCCCCCAAAACAAATAAATCATAACAATCTGAGAATACACATTATCTGCATATGATGATTATATGATTATTTAAACTTTTATTCCTCTTATATAGTCTGTACTTGCAAATTTTTACATATAAAATTAAGTTCCCTGTATTTTTGTACTTTTATGTAGCATTTGTGTCATAGCTATGTTATGAGGATAAAACAGATAACGAAAATCATTTGAGTGTTTTCTTCTGAAGAGAAGCGCACTGGTCAGCTTTTGGGTCTGCCTTTGCTGTAAAGAGTAAGCTGAGAAATAAGAAACCTAGAGAGGCCAAAAGACTACATAACAGAAAAGTGAGCCAGTGTGAAAGATGCACACAAGAGACATGGCTATGAGAGAGCAGGGAGAATTGGGGCAGATGTCAGGTAAATATTAAGATGGAAAAAGGACTATTTAAGCAATTATGCTTGTGTTTTAAAAGTACTCTCTTTGGTATTTTCTCAAGAAATTAGAATCGAGGGAATTTTCTTTCTCTGAATACATTTTGTGCTGGTACCGGATCATAATATGCTTTATGTGTGTTAAATTGACATCAACTTTAAAAGTCTGTAATCTGTGCATTTAGTCAGTCTGCACAATAATAATCTTGCAAGGGAGACAGGACAAAAATACTTTTATTTTCCAAAATTGCAAACAGACTCATGGAGGTTAAAGTTATTTTCCCCAATAACATACTGGGAAACTCAAAATGGGGTCAGCTAATATTCTTTGCATTACTCTGTGCTACCTCTCTGTCATCAAAAACCAAAAAACAAAAAACTCAGATATACTCAAGAATGTTCTTCTTTCCCCTTCTTCCTCCTTCATATTAAAGGAAAGAGAATTAAAAAGAAAGACCTCATGCACTCTGTGTGATAGAATTTTCTTGGATGATGGGAATGTTCTGTATTGTCCAATTATGGTAGCCTAAAACATAATTGGCCAGTGTGACTGAAGAAATTCATTTTTATTTCATTTATTTAATTTAAATAGCCACATTTGGCAAGTGGATATAATATTGGACAACACAGACCCAGAAACTACATGTGAGAGAGATTAGCAAATGCCCTAGGTATCACAAACTAAAATATAATTGGGGATAAATTAAGCATTACAATTTAACTTTAGATTTCAATTTGTCAGTATAACTTGAATTCCAAAGCACTCAAAAATAAACCGACATTATGTCGTCTGGTGGGCTTCAGTTATTTTTCTTGACTTTTAGTATTTTTAATGAATCATTGAATATTATTTTTATAAATAATTAAGATGAATTAACTAAGTACCTCTGTAGCACCATTTATCTGATTTTTCCAGAAGTATGCATAATTTTAATTTTTAAAATTGTTATCCCTTATCCATGATATTCATAGTACATTAAATTACACATGTGACCTTATTGACATGTAAAGATCATTTTGAATTTCCAGAAATTTTGTGCATGTCCATTCTTCCTTTGCAGCAAATGGGCACCAAGAACAAATCATAAGTATAAGGTAGAGTGAAAGTTTCATTAAAAATAAGGATTCAGCCAGATATTCCCCTTACACTAGATGATTGCTATAGAATAGGAAGGTCTTACCACCTTGAACTTCTGTTATATTAAGAATTTTTTCCTCAAGTCAGTAGCCTTTTTCCTTACACAAAGTTTTCTCTATTATTTAGTGCTTTACTTCACTGGACAATGCAGAGTTTCATGTTTATTTGTTTTAGTAGCATTGCCAATTCTTTTTAATCAAAAATGAAAGATGAACTCTGAAGGGTCTAAAGATAACATGCCTACTTGAAAGAACTATGTAAGAAGTTGGATGTATATATAGCTTTTATACATCTGTCAATCAACTGCTATTGGAAATCACAGCTACCATAAAGCTAGTGAGAGTAGCATCATCTTATCCTGAAAGGAATCGTCTATGTGTTCTTTATGCTTTTGTAGAATACCAGTTGCACCAGTTACATTGGCAAGTCATTTGGTTATTGGTATCTGCATAAATGTACTCGACAAGAAATAAGGTGGGATATTTCATGTAAACTGAACATAGCTGCAGTAGAGAGATTGTCATCACGTCCTCCAACTACTTTGCTTGTCAATTTTTTTTTTTGCAAATTATTAACTATGTAGGTTGAGAAAAATTACCACACTCATCATGTACTTAAAAATATAAAGCAAAATATAAGTGATGGAAAATGACACTAGTTTAGACAATTGTGAAAACATGTCCTTTAAGATAGACACTGTGTACAGATATTAATCTGTTAGTAAAATGCTGCTCAGAAGACATCTCTGCTTCTTGATACCTGAATCTGCAAATGCTGGACACTACACCCTACAAGAACCAACAGCTTTTTTGGCACAGGATGTAAGTGTCATGGGCCGAGATGTTGATGGAATTCTACACACAGTACCTGAATTAACCTTTAGGAGCTTGGTATATATCTATATAGATATGTGCCACGTTCCTCCTCAAGTGATGCCTCTCTTTTTATGGGGAAATTTCAAAATCTGGATTGTGATTGATTACAGGGCAAATAACAGATCCATCTAAGGAGCTTTTTGTATCTGGATTATTTAGCTAGGGAAGGAAGGGGTTGATACGAATGAAAGAGTGGCTCAAATAGGCAGGAAAATGGTTGGTCCCGCAACTAATTGAACCAATTTTTCTAAGTGACATAAAAATATTCTAATATTAAGGATTATTTTACAACTCTATGGAAATATGCTGTAATGTATCTGCATTTGTTTTGTCTTGATGACAAAATGCACTCAGAATCACAAGAGCCTGCCTTGTGTTAGTTATAAACAAAAATATATTTATATATATATTCATGTAACTACTATGTGCTTTAAAGAAAATTACTGTATGATTCAGCAGGGTTCTTTCACTCTTTTTATCGCCAGGGATATGTTGATTTGAATGGCTTCTCAGATAGGAATCGGGAATGAAATGGGCCTTTAGTACTGAAACAGCAAAAAGTCAAAATACAAAACCAAAAACACCTGTGTAGAATCCCTTATTCCTTTTTCTTCTAAAACAATTTAGGAACTCTTCACATTGTTTCTTTGTGTTTCCTCAGCCAAGAGTAACTGTGGCTTCATTGGACTTCACAGTTGGAAGATGGAGGCAATTCTTTAAAAAAAAAAAAATCAGATGTTTTATTCCAAGGTGGGAGAACTGAGACCTTGTTTGTCATTCCTGCTTTCCTCATTCTTAGCTAAAAGTTGGGAAATTCGGTCACAGCTCATAGAAAGGGCATTCATTAACATTCACTAACAGGGAAGAGGGAGGCATCGTTCAAGCCTCCAGTACAGATAAAAGATTCATCCATAAAGTAATGAACTTGTTTGAACAAGTGGATTTAGACCAGAAAAACAAAATCCTCTGCCACAAATCTGGTGAAAAGATAGAAAATTTCTTACTTTTTGTTTTTGCTCCTGCATAAGCTGTTTCTCTCAGCAATCTTGATACATTCATCTTTGCTCTTTTGAGTGTAAGGGTTCAGGCTTTGGAACACAGTTATCTTTATGATATCAGACAAGAAATTGAACAAAGGTGTAGATCCCTTGGGAACAAAAGCTTTAGGATTTTTTTCTCGATCCCTTTGCAACCCTGGCACCTAAACCAATAGCATTAAACTTTGTCATACTTCTGATAAGACCCCAGGAGATGTTCTGAGTATAGATGTTCCAATAGAGAATTCTATGTTCAGTGGTAAATGGTATCTTGCATAAATTTTACTTTTTCTTTTACCTTTCCTGGGCTGGGCTCAGGAAATCTCGTCTCCTTCAGGCTAGAGCAGTTTAGGGCTCCTGTAAAAGAGCGCGCGCGCGCGTGTGTGTGTGTGTTTGTGTGTGTGTTTGATTGTTTGTCTTAAAGGTATAGGCAAAATTTAGTCTTAACACCTGTAAGCCAGCACTGGTGCTGTTCTGTCCTAGAAATTTTAGCACTGCTCTGATACAATAAAACCTTCTTTCTCTCCGACTGGTTCGACTTCAGCATAGGCAGGATGGCCAGAACCTCTTCGAAACTTCATTGCTGGCCATCTGCTTGGGCGTCTCTAAAAGAGAAAATGCAAAAATAATGAATATCAGAATGATGATCATATCATCTGAAAAAATATTTGTCAAATATGTAAGATCAACTTCTGAATTAAATTCAGTGACACATTAAATTATCTCTCATTACCACCACAGTCAGAATCATAGACCCTCAAAGCCCACACTGCATCTCCATATGGTACTCCCAGCATCTGTCAGGGACTCTATTTGCCATCCCTGCCCCCTTGGATGGAATGTTCATCAAAGATGAGGATTATGTGTTCTATTTTTTATGTCTAAAAGATTCTATAAGCAAAACTGAACTGTATAAACAGTTAATATATAAGCACTGATACTTTCTCTTCTCTAGGAGTTAAGAACACCACTTCATTTTATTCATTAATTCAATCAAAAACATCAGGCCATAAAATTCTGCACAGTTCTTAGAAACATGTTTCAAATTTGGTGCTAGACTTGCTAGCAAATACACTAAAAGAAAAATCACTTAAGAACTTATCTATTAAGCTAATATTTCCCATATGACTTTTTGTGCCTGAAAATGAACAGATGTCATGCCCTGAAAACTGAATTCAACTTTGGAGAGCATGGACGATCTCAAGTCTGAGTAAATAATTGCAGATGTAGACACTAGTCCTATAATACTGGTTATTTATATTGACAAAAGGAGTAAATTTCTCCCCAGGACTCTGTCTGTCAAACAAACCTTCTTGTGATTTACAAATAAAAGTGATGAAATGAATTGTTAAGTTACAGAAGAAGACACTAAAATGCATTTCTCCAGCACAGTGACACCAGAAACTGTTACTCCATTTATCAGTGTGCCTGCAATTTTGGAGTGTCTAAGACAATAAATGTTGAAGGCATTTTATTTCTATTTAAAGAATTTTAAAGTGAAAAGTGTTGAATATAAGTGTGGATAAACTGGCATTTGGCAACATTTTCAATTTTTCAGTTACTTTGTGCCATTAATTATTTATAACTATAACAAGAGTTTTCCCATCAGGTAGGAACGGCTATTAGCAATAATTTCTGGAATTATATCCTGCCTACTACTGATGTTACATATCATCTCTATAACATCATGTGAGCAAAATACTTTATACTTATTAGTTGGTTAAGTTGAATGAGGTAAGTGAAATTGAATTATCCTTACTTCCCCAAAGAAGAAGATAAAACAAGAGAGGGCTGAATAGCAAAATAGCATGTCTGCATTGGAACGAAAGTAATCATCAGTGGAAATACACTTAGTATTTCTAGGGAGATGGACACAGTAATTCATAGTCGCTCTTGTTTGGGAAAAGGCCAACATGCTGCCACGTTCACTATTTCTAACCCTATTTCTGGCTTCAGTTCATTACAATTGGGTTTCTCAAACCAAAACTGCCTGATCCTTCTCTGAGTCAACAGCACCACTAAGTCTTTGCTCCAGATCTCCACCTTTCCAAGATCTACCAGGCCTAGGGGCCCAGCTGGCAAGGCCAGCTGTGAACTAGCATGGATTTACAACACAACTCATTGTGCTATTGGTGACTCTTCATTAAAAGGGAGCTGAGATGGTGAGAAGTTATCAGCATGCTTGTGAGCACTATATTTTATTAAGTTCTGCATGCATTTCATGCTTTGGATCTTCAGGTCATTGTTCCCTCTGCCTTCTAGCCACACCTTTCAGCATTCTTAAACTTAAGGGATATATATAGCTATACATATAACAAAAATTGATTTTCTGTGTCAACCTACAGTTTTTTTGAGATTTCCTTCTACACCAAAACAATGACTTAAGGAAGGAAGGAATGTTCAGTTATCACAGAAAAGTCTTCAATGCTGTTGCTATAATCGGAAAACAGGACTGTCTACGCAGCCGACAAAGGGCTCTAAAATGCTGGCGTAACAGCTGGCTCTGCCACAGAGTTCGATAGCTCACAATCTGGCATTTCTTTCTTCCTTGAGGCTCAGACATTACCAAATCTGTATTCGTTTTAAAATGGTTAATTCAAATTGTTACTGGAACTGATGGGGGTCACAGGGTCACTTGCTAACAGAGCAGGATGTATGCTGAAAATTGAAAAATTCAAACCAGACCGTAATGTTAATTCATTACAGAGATTCAGGATGTAATGCTTTAAAATGTTACTGGGTGTAATGCGTGGGTGATCTTTAATTTCATTTCTGAGAATTATTTATGTGATTAATCACATTCAGAAGTAAATGTTCACACGGTGATGCTGGCACTGGGGTGGGCTGTGCAGGCAGGTATTCCTTCTAATTACTCCTCAGTGCTATTCATTGAAGAGTCATCCAGATCTGTCTCAATGGTCTGTGGCAACATAATTAGCTAAAATATCCACAAACAAACCTGCAGGGTAGCCTCACTGATCGGTGTACACCGTGTGGCAGCTGAAGACCTCTCTTGCAGCTTGGAAGCAAAACAGAGAGTGCTTTTGTTGGGGTAGATGCACCCTTGAAAGGAAGTTACCAGGCAAAGTATGAAAAAAAGGGGATGAATCTTGAAATTTAAGGCCCAGCTAGAAAACACCTGTGGTGCATGATGGCAATTGACAAGCAGTTGTTCGAAAGTTTCTGGTGTTTTGTGCCACTTTCTTTGGTGATCAGCGGACAGGATGGGCTCGTGACAGCCCACAGCATCGTGGTCGTTTCTTCTCAGCACAGGGCTTAGCAAAGTCACCCGTGTGCTTCGTTCCTCAGTTTCCCCATCTGGAAAATGGACTAGCTACTGTTTTTAAACTCCTTTTTTGATTTAAAAAAAAATGCCTTAGCCACAGACCCTCTGCTGTCATGAAGTGTTATTCTGGAAGCCCAAACAGCATCACACAGAACTGGTTTCCTTTCATTGCCATGGAGAGAGGTCCCTGCTTACAGACTAAACCCTGAGGGAGACTGCAGATCCTACACCTTCGCAGAGCAGATTTTTGTGATCTGTAGAAATAAATTGGTGTTTCTCATGCTTGACTGTGCATACAAATCACAAGAGATCTTGTTAAAATGCAGACTCTAAGCCAGTGGGTCTGGGGGGCTGTGAGTCTGTATTTCCGACAAGGTCTCAGCTGAGGCTGACACTGCTGGTCCACATAACATAATCTGAATAACAAAGGTAAAGACCCTCTAAAGTCTCCTCAAACAGGTGTGTACTCTAAAAGTATATGGGAAAAAAAATACTGAACTTTGATCTTCCTGGTGTCTCCGGTGGATCTCCCTGAGAACCGATGGGATGGTTCTTTTCTGTACATAGCTTTGAAGAAGTTTGACTTTCCAGGAAAATTGAGGTTTATTCTTTCTCATACTGCTAAGTACTGTCGAATTTGAATTGCAGATAAGCAGCAAGGATCTTATAAAAATTATACCTCATGGGACATACTCATCAAAAACAAAAACAAAAAAAAAAAACAAAAAAATCCTAATCACTTTTTAACTTGAAATTTAAATTTACCTGCATATCCTGACTTTATTTGGCGATCCTATCTATAAGGAAACACAAGGTTTGGGCTCTGGCTAGTAAACCTGAAACCTAATTAACTACTTTCTGTTTGTGTCTGCGCCGCTTTGCTTCATGAATGATAGGTCATTTTTTCCCTTAAAATATTTGCTTTGTCTGTCTTCTGGTGAGGCTAAGAATCCCAGCAATCATGCTTGTGTGGAGCAGAGACTGGGTGTCCCTTTAAACATTTTCTACTCATCCTGGTTTGGTTGCTTTTCTCATATGGAAGTTGTTTTATTATCTTACAGTTGTCTCTTCTCTAACCTTCAACTACTATTTGCCATGGCAGGTGCTTTTAGTCTAGAACTGTCCTGTAAGCTGATCCTGAGAATTAGCTAACATAACCATAGTTGGACATGTCCAAGATGAAAAATGTGCCAAAAGCACTGTAGATAACAGCAATATTCTGGGATTAAAAATCACGTTATTATTCATGTGATTTAATGAAAGTAAAAGTATTCTTAAAATAAAAGTTAAGTGATTTTCCAATGACTACCAAATTAAGTACGTACTCTTTACTATGAAAAGAAATACCTTTTAATCATAGTTTCGTGGTTGTCAGACTTCATTAAAAATGATGCAGAACTAAAATTTCTATAATGTTGTAATGTCACTTCAGTAAAACTTAAATATCAAAAAAAGTACTGTGGTCTAGGATCACCTTAGTTATCTGACTCAGAATCCCACTGTGGGTGGGCCATGTAGGTATAATTATTATAATTTCCTAGGGTCAGTCAGAGGCACAGAAGGGTTGAGGTCCACTGTCAAAAACCTTAATTCTCTTGATTCCAAATCTACATCGTATAGTGTCTGTGCCTGTGGTATTCCTCTAACCTGAAATGCAACTTACTTCATCACCTTTACTTTTCCAAATACTTATTTTAGTTACATTATTCCCATTATTCTGGATTTCTACCTACAGATCAGAAGTCACTGTTCATTCTCCTGTGTTGTCTCAGAAATTTCCTAGTATTATTTCTCTATCCCTTGTTACATGACAGGGCACATTGTGGTTGTCTTCATGGCTGCATATGTACAGTTTATGTGTATATGTTCTGCTCCACATCTATGTCTTTGGGGTCAACTATCATATCCTATTCAGCTCTGAGCTAGCTATAATGGCATAAAGAAGATATTTGACATCTGGAAAGGGTCTTTTTTTGTAATACCTGCCTCCTTTGTTAAACAACATTATTTTCAGTTGTTATAAAAGGAAATGAATAAAAATACTGACCAGAAAGGAAATGCAGAGAGTGAAAAATCTTTCTATTAGCAACTTCATTGACATAACATGCCCATTAAAATTTTTTAAATAAAAAGATAAAATAAATATTACCATACAAAAAAAGGAAAGCAAAGGAATCAAGTTTTGAAATAAAAAGAAAAAAGATACTGCATGGAATATTACTTATTGAGTGAGCTCTATAAGGTTCAGAGAATGACTTGCTTGTTATAACAGAAGTGACTCAGTTTCTGTTTTTGTCTTTACAACCACAGTGCTGTTATTATGTATTTTCAGCGTGCTAGTTTAACATGATATATGTCGTACCACATGGGGTGGAGGCACCACTGACCCTGAAACAAGTGCAGAGGATTCCAGACTCCTAGGAACTTACTCTCCAAATGAATGCATGCAACCAATTCTGCTGTTAAGGGGCCAGTGTATAACTGGGAGTCCTCTGAATTAACTTCCATGTAGAAGACAAAGTTTAGTAAAGGATGAGTTGTGCTCAGTTAGTTTTACACAGACATTATGTTATTAACAGCCAAAAATAACTGTCAACTCTTTAGAATGTATATCAGTAAAAGTCTGTAACAATTTAGAATTTCTGGCACATTTCGATAAGATGCTAAGCTTAATACAGTCAAATTTTATTGTAATTTTGCCATTCCCTACAGACAATGTACCCCCTTATTGCCTGCACCCGGGATGTACTGCTCTCAGTGCTCTACCCTTGGCTCCCCATAGATCTGCCATGTCTAGCAAAGTGTTATACACAAGGAAACTCACAATATGTATTGTGTTGACTTGCATATATTTTATTCTATAGTTAGTTTATCCTCCATTAAGGGCATAGCATCCAGCTTCCTGAGTGACAAGCTATTCTGATTTTCTCTTTTTTTCTTTTGACTTAAGCCCATTATGGTTCAATTTGTTGCCCCAAATAAGAATAACTGATGACAGTGACTATTAGTGCATTCATGTGGGAATAATAGTGTTTAGCAGCCAAGAAAATTACTATTTATGAACCTAGATATAACACAGTACTAAACTGAAGGCAGTTATAATATATTTAGGGAAAACAAGATATTTGCATATAAAAGCTTGAACAGGAGCTCACTAATAGTACAATCTGAAAACAGACAAGATATAAAATCAGACAGTATAAAATTAAGTATTCACTGAAAATATTTAATACACTCTCTAAAATTTGAGGAAAGAGACAGTCACCTCTGGTCAAGCCATTGGAGAGGGCTTTCTAGGCAGACTGAATAAAGAGACAAAGGCTGTAATGAAACCAATCATTATTGCGGGCCTCCCCGGTGGTGCAGCGGTTGGGCGCTGCGCTGTGGAGCGGTCGGCAGGGTGACGCGAGTTCGACACCCGGCCAGGGAGAATCCACATGGCGCGGCAAACCTCTCCTGTCTCGCCCGCTGCTCCCCTCAGCAGTGTATTTCTGATCTGCCTGTTCTGCTACCCACTCTGTCTCTGGTGAACCCTCTCGCCGCCCCACACCTCTGGCCTGTATCCCAGCTTGTATGTATAAATAAAAAATAAATCTTTTTAAAAAAAAAAACATCATTATTGCAAGTGTTGATCCTACTTGCAGGACTCAGAACTTTCCACTGGTGCCTACTCTCAATTCCTGATACTCTCCCTTTCACTGACTTCCGCTGATGTTACAGTCTCTTGACCTGGGTTTTGTTGTTGTTGTTGTTTACTTATCCTCTTTTATTTGTCCCCTTTCCTGGTTTATAAGCACAAAATACTAATATGTCCTAAGTTTTGAGCATTTCAATCTCTCCTCCCCATAGTGTACTTTTTCCCTCTTGGTTTCCCCCTGTTGTAGTTTTCATATTTTCTCACCTATGTAATTTTCCTTCATACCATTATGTTCCTTCAGTTGTTTTTTTATTTTTGGAGAGGCTCAGTAGTGATTTGACTATCAGCTCAAAACCAAACATACTTGAAATCCATTCCTTCATTTTCCTTCCTAAACCAACTTTGCCTTCTGATCTTGCTAATTCTGTTAAGAAAATCTAATCCTCAGTTTGTAGATTTTGTACTTTAGAGTTATCTGTGATTCTTTCCTCTTTATCCCATACATTCAATGAAAAGAATCAGGACATCCGCCCTGCCGTTACCATTAATTAGCTGTAGGAATTTTAGAATTGCTTAATTTCTTGGATCTTGGTTATCCTATCTATAGAACAGGGATAAAATAATGACTGTTTACTGACCTCAGTGGAGAATTGTGAGTCAAAGATTATTGATTGAAAGAACTTTCAGAGACAAACTTTACGTGAGATAAAGTTTACTTGTGGCTCTTGAGTCAGTCACATCCCACTCGCTCTATCAATACCCAAATTCAGCACTCAGCTGTCACTTCACAGACTGCTGATACAGCCTTCTAGCTCTCCTCTTAGGGCTCTTTCACCCTTCCAGTTTACTCCAGGGAGCTTCCCCATCACCATTTGCAACTTAAGCTTCTTTATTATCTCATTGATTCTCACTACGGGATAAAGGCCAGATTTCATAGCTCTTCAAAGTCTGTCAAATATAATTTCTATCTACATTAAAGTCATTCCTAGTACTTGTCTACAGGTATCAATATATAGTTGAATACGTTGATTCATAGTACCCTTTCTTCTTTCGTTTTATTCTTATTTTATTATCTGTATTAGAGTAACCTTGAAGTATAACATTGTTTCAGGTGTGCATTATTGAGAATATGTGTACATACTACATTCATCCACTAAAAATGACATTCCATCCTCCTTCATCCCTTTCTTGATTTGACACTTTTGTAAAATCCTCTCTCTCTTCCATGTGAAATGTCATCTCTTTCCCCCCCTTTGTTCAGGTGTTGTCTAACACTTTTAAGAATCTGCTCGACAATTACCTCACTAATGAAACTTCCCCTGATTAATCTCTTTCCTAGGAACTTTATAGTAATTGGCTGCATCCTTATTCAGCACTGATCATAACTTTGATGGTCCTTTTATTATTATTGAATTCACATGTGATTATTTGGTCTTGAACATTTCTATAATCTAATTCTCCACATAAATAGTAAGTTGGGAAGTATGACTACACATAGGGCCATGTGATTTACTGCCTCAGTTAGGACACTTTATATAGTAAGTGCATAGCAGAACTATTAATAATCACATCAGACAAAGACAGAAACTGGGCTGGTCCTGGGAAAACTGGGATGGAAGTTTACCCTAGTTATAGGTCTCTGTGGTCTTGGGGCATCTACCAGGTTGCATTGATTGAGTAGGAACTCTAGCTTTGTTTTTCCATGAGGCAAGTTGAAAAGTTTCCAGTCTTCTCTGATATTAGTCTTAGTTTATAACATCAAGTTAATACAGCATTTTGCAGTATCTCTTGACTTTCTGAACTACATTACTACAAGAGGTTTTTTTTAAAAAGAGTAACAATTTGCTATTAGATAGCTGACACAGAGGAAAAGTAATTTGCAGCAGGTGTGAAAACAGGCCAGTTCATTGTTGCAAAGTGACTTGGTTAAAAGACAAGATAAAGCTGCTCTGGTCTTAAATGCTCTAATAAAAGTCGATTGTGAGTCAGTACTGCTCTGTGTCACAATAAGACTGGCTGTGCTTGGCAAGAGGTTGTTCTCATAAAGTTACTTGTATCTGGGGCAATAATGTGTTTCTAAGTGAGGTCAAAGAAAAGCTGGCAAGTTAAGCTCTAATTAGCAGTGACCTTAGGAATGGTAAATATAAGCTATTTTCTGCCCTGAAGGGATTGTGTGCTTTAATCCACATTTAATCACAAGATTAGGAAGCAACCCAATAGGATGATTTATGCTATCTATTCAGTTGGTGATTAAGAATAATGTTAATCAATCAAATGAGTGTAAAAATAGAGCTAAAATATTTCACAGATATTTTATGACAAGTTAAAATAGTGTATGTTTAAATGAAATAAGTTTGAGAAAAAATGTGTAAAACAGATAGGAAAGCTTACATATTTAAGGTGCTACACCTTAAGGTGCTACTACCTTTTTATTTTTAATTTGAGAAGTTTAATATATTTATTTTGTAATTCTGGATACATACTAACATGTCAAATCAGTTCAGATAATGAAATATAAAATGATTATGAACCTCAACATAGCATTAGCATAGCAGGAAAATAAAAGTTAAGAAATATGTTCTACAGAAGAGCATATTTGTGAAGTTCTACAGATGTATTTGTCATTATATCTTCATACAATGTTATAAGGGACTAATACCAATGTTTAATCATCCCTTACTTAGGGCCTCCATTATATTCGTTAATATTCATTACTGTCATTCACAAAGATTCATGTAATTTCCACAAAGCTTAGTTGATAGTACAAAACATCCATCCTATGATGAAGCACCGATAATCATTATCACGATATTATGTGAACCAGCGTAATATAATAACTCCAACATTTTAAAAATGAAAAAAATAAGGCAATGAAAAGCAAGCTGTCCAAAGCATACCAATTAGAACTTATAAAATGATTGCTATTATTCCACAATCAATGGTATTGCACTCAGTGGTTAATATGATTTGTGAATTATTTAGCTCACTTGTTCTTTTTCCCTTTTATTTGAATAACTCATCAACATTTGCCTAGGGAAAGACGGCGAGGATGAAAGAAAGAAAGAAATCCATCCAATAAATACAAGAAAGTAGGGAGAGAAGATAAAGGGATACTTCCAATGAGTCTTGGAATTTATATAATTTTAGCTGAATCTAATGACTGTTTTTTTTTTTTTTTTTTTTTTTTTTTTTTAAAGATTTATTTATTTATACATACAAGCTGGGGTACAGGCCAGAGGTGTGGGGCGGCGAGAGGGCTCACCAGAGACAGAGCGGGGAGCAGAACAGGCAGATCAGAAATACACTGCTGAGGGGAGCAGCGGGCAAGGCAGGAGAGGTCTGCCGCACCATGTGGGATTCTCCCCGGCTGGGCATCGAACTCGCATGGCGAGCTGTCGACAGCTCCACAGCGCAGCGCTCAACCGCTGCGCCACCAGGGAGGCCCTAATGACTGTTTTTAAAATTAGTGCTTTTCTTGTTCTGTTGCCATCAGACACTAAGGTTCTAGACACATCATATCCTACTTCTTATTCATGTTCTCTTGTACAAAATGAGGAAGTAAAAAAATATTGGTCCTGTGCTTAGTATGAACCTACAACTTCCATCAGCCCCAACAACTGATAAGTATGTGCCAATAATTTTTAAAAACAGTAATGTCTTTATCAATAACATTAATTTTATGCATTTATTAATACTGTGAATGACTCACCTACAATAAACTTCAATAAGATTTATATTAAAAATGTCAGGATGGAGGTGTCTTTGGGGAGTCATCTTCAATGGCAAGAGTAAAGCAAATAGAAACAAATGGGATTTTATCAAACAGAGAAGCTTTTGCCCAGCAAAATAAACTACCAGAAAAACAAAGACACACTAGTAAATGGGAAGACAATATTTGCATATCCTATATATAACAAAGGGCTCATAGACAAAATATATAAAAGACTCATGCAACCCAAGAAAAAGAAATAAATAAGTCAATCAAAAAAATGGGCAGACGAACTAAGTAGACTTTTCTCCAAAGAAGACATATAGGTGGCCAGCAGACACATGAAAAATGCTCATTATCAGTTTTAAGGGTAATGAAAATCACTCATAATTTCTCTTTAAGTAAGGCAAGCAATATAAAAATTGTGAACTGCATTTGATTTTTCCTTCAGTCTCCTACTGTCTTTGACTTGCTTTCATTTCAAGAGTGTGTTTACTGAAGTTTCACTTGGATTATTTTAGATAACACTATTCATTCAGCAAATATTTAGTAAGCATTGTGCTTGTCCTCTGGGATAAAAACAACAAGTGAGCGAGACATGCTGTGTCCTGGAGTCCCCACAGAGTTATTAAAGTTCATCAAGAAGTAAAATCAACTAATACCAGGAGGACAGTCTTTCTGATTTTCTTTTAAACTCAGTGCCTTGAAAGAACTGATGAGTTCATCCCACCTATTAACCAGAGTTAGTAGGGAAAGAAATCTAAATCTTATAATCTCTGGTTCTTGTCCCACTGAAATGTCATGGTTTATTAATTTTAAAAAGAAATATACAGTAAACTTCCAATTATTCTAAATATAATATGCTCAATCACGGCAAGTAAAAATTAAAATACCCAAATATAATTGCTTAGTCTTGAAAAAATGTGCTTTACTTTGAAAAAAAAAATCTGTGTGACTATCTTCAAGTATGTAAAGCATAGATATTAACAGAGTTCCTAGCACAACACAGAGTGCTCAATGGTGTCTTATTAATACACAGCTCAACAATGTAAGAATGTATATTCTGCACAGTGTAACGAGTCCCATCAAATCCCACTTACTTTAGTGCAAAGTTGGAGTCATTTGCAGTATTGTTGAAGTAAACCATTAGAGAAAAAACTCATAATTGAGTGAAATTAAATTCACTATCAGTTATAAACTTTTTACTAACACATATTTTAAAATAAAAATTTGAACCATTTTCCTTTCTTTCCTGTGTTTTAATTCCTTCCCCACTAAAATACGCATTAGCAACATGTAATAATTCTTTAAGTGTAAGCAGATTGAAATAAAAAGCAAATAGAACATGTTATTTTGCTTTCCCTTTTTCTATACTCCTGTAATTTTTTATCAATGACATTTTTCTGCATAACTTTTTATCATTTTTTCAACAATCTCATTATACATTTGGATTAGTCACTATCCATGTATCTATAGTTTCATTTTGCCTTTGATTTGACTTTGTTCAATATTGTCAACAGTTCTTAGTCCATCTTGTTCTTTTTTCAGTCCATTTGGTCCATTTTTTCCATATTTTTCTTTCTAAACAAAGATAATTTCTAATGCTATTATGTTGTTTGATAAAACCTATTCAGTCCAATGACTTTTATATATTTTTCTTTATTCTAATGAATTTATCATGTGGCTTTATGTCCACTAGGTGGTAATTGTTTTTTATATTAATGATGCTCCTTTTTTCTTTTCTTAATGGCTTAACAAATAGAAGTGTAATTTTTGCTCACATAATAGTCCAAGACAAACATTGCTTATAACTTATAGGAGGAAAGTAACTTCCTCCTATACATGGTTCCAGGTTTATTCCACGTTAGCTTGTCTATCCACTAGGGACTGTATATAGCCAGTTGGTGGAGCAGGAGTAAAGATGTATAGAACGCACATCAAATTCTTAAAAGTCTTGGTTTAAAAGTGGCACAAATCATTTTCTGCTGGCTCGTCAGAAGCAGGAGAGCTTGGGAAGGATAATCTTAAATTGTGCAGTTACAAACCTCTACAATGAGATTGGAGACATGAATTATGGTGTATAGTAAGTCACCCATACTTCTTTTTAATGGTTTGTGTGAGACTCAGTGATTTAAGGTATTTAGTGCAAGATATTACAGATCAAAAGTAATAAGGACATCTAGTATTATTGTTACATTATATTTTAGCATTCAATAACTGGGGGCTTAGAATGTTTACATGAAATTATATAACATAATGACTATATATAGTACAATGTACAAATGTATTTAAATATATAAATGGAGTAATACGTAGAAAACAATGTTGTAAACACTGTGCAAACATTTTCAAATTTTTTGCTACTGGATGTAGCAAGTTGAAACATGAAATGTGCATTACAGCAACAGACACCTTCAAGTGCATAAAGGACAGTCATATGGGGAAAGTAACAGATGTGTTCTGAGTGCAGCCAGAAAGGCTGATTTGACTCCACTCTTTATTTAATATCTCCCTTGTCATTTCGTTTACCTGAAGCTTTTCTATCATAGATTTCTCAGGAAGAACTCATAAGAACAATATTGCCAGAATTTCTACATGGTGATAATGGTCTACTGTGCCCATTATATCGTAGGGTTGGTTTTGCTGTTTATAAAATTTTGGCTTGCATTATTTTTTTACTTTAATATAGTCAACCCATTTTCCTCTGGTGTAAAAAAATTGCTCTCAGAATTTGATTATCTATTCATATTGCTTTATAAGTTAAGTGTTTTGTATTTTAAACACACAATGGAGTTTTTTTTTTCTTTTTAAAAATGTTTTCCAGTGATTTTAGTAGAATAAATTTTAGTGTTGGTTGTTTTCAGTCAATCACGTAAGGAACACAATTTGTTCTCTCAATATTTACATTTTTGGAAGATTTAGAAGCTTTAAGAGCATAGTTGTGAAAAGAAGTCAAAGACCTATACAGCAAAAACTTTAAGAAATTGTTAGAGGAAATAGAAGACACAAAAGAATGGATAGACACTATGTCCATGGATTGAATTAATGTTGATTAAATGGCCAAGAATTAATGTTGTTTAAATGGCCATCCTACCGGAAGTAATACAAGGTGTAATGCAATCCCTATCAAAATTTCTATGACATTCTTTCTTTAAAGAAAAAGAACAAACATCCAAATTTATATGGAACCACTAATGACCCCAAATGGATAAATTAATCCTAAGGAAAAAAAGAAGAGTTTTTATACTCCCCAACTTCTAACTACGCTACAAAGTTATAATTAATACAGTATGATACTGGAATAAAAATAGATGCATAGGTCAGTGCAACAAAGTTGAGAGCCTAGAAGAAACCCATATTGACACTGAGAGTTAATTTATGACAAAGGAGTCAAAAGCATACAAGGGAAAAAGGTAAGTCAACACTGTTTAGCAAATGGTCTTGAGAAAACTGTATAGTCACATGCAAATAAAATGAGACTGGACCATTATCTAATACCACACACAAAAATTAATTCAAAATGGACTAGAGAGCCATACACAGGTCCCTTACTACATTTACTTGCTGCTGCAGTTGATCTATGCCCTTCCCATTTTCTGCCATGCCACTGTTCTCACATTTGCCTGCTGTATTTTCTTTGTTTATTAGTAGTGATTATAATATGAGAGACATTAATTATTACAGATTTGAGTAAAATAAAAATGGGAAAAAATACCAAATTAAATTTCAGGAAAAAATTGAATGTGAATATTTAAAAGTGCCCTAAATCTGCGTGGCAAAGTGTGGGATAAGGAAAAAGAGGCAGAAGTGATTCTGAGTAGAAAGAACTTACATACTATACCAGAATCTCTCAGGATGTTCTAAACCTTAGGAGAAAGGAAGAAGAAGTTGGAAATAGAAAAAGCAAAGGGTTTAATTTCTAAGTGGAAAATGCCAAGTGTGGATTGTTTATTGTCTGTTTAAGGATCACATACATATTCAACTGTCTATTTTTCCTTAGCAAAATTAAAAAAAAGAATTGTGAAGAGAACTCTGAGAGAAAACAAAGAATAGCACTTTGTCTCTCTGTCTCTATGTTACTTTCTTCTGTTCTACGTAACCACTTACTGGCAAAGATTTGTTTAAGACACTTTACATCAGTTATTACTTTCCTTATACATTCCTCTGTTTTCGTGTGGAATTTTAGACTAAATGTAACCTGTGTTTGGCTTGGTCAGCAGTGACAGAAACATGGCATCTAAGGCATTTCTTGATATTACCAACTTCCTTAAAAGGTGAAAACTTTGGTTTTTTTCTCCCCACCCCAATTCTTAACTTTATAAATAATTATATTCTTTGGATAGAACTATAATTTCCCTTGTTGTGTGATGTGTGTTTTATGTTTGCACTTTGGGTCTCTAAAACAGTAAGATGTCTTCAATAACTGCAAGCATTCCTTCTAATTTACTTTGCTATTTTTGTATCTTTCGAAAACATATTAAACATTGGGAAGGGTGGGAAAATCAGATTATAGATTTACAGGAAGAGAATGACTCATTCTAGCTCAACCACTTAGGTAATGCTTAAATACCCTCTATGGAGTTCTTGATGAGGAACTTCCTTGCACGCTAAGGTACCTCTGCTGGTAAGGATCTCATCTGCGCCTGAGCCTAAGCATCACCTCTGATTACTAGAAAGCATCATGAGCCCATATCCATATCTTCATAGCTTTTCCCCACCTACCCTCAGATTCATTCTTCAGATCTATCCAGAACAAGTCGGATATACTATACACACAGGAGAGCCAATTTAAATTGGTTAGGAGCTATTGTGTTCATGCATCTAGTTTTCTCCAAGATAATGTCTCTCTCCTCTTCCATCCCCAGTATGAGTTTCAAGCCCTTAATGTTCTTAATCATTCTCCTTAAACACATTTTAGGTTGACTATGTTCTCCTGCAAGTATGGGTGTAAAATGAATCCTATCACTTTAACTATTCTTCATGAATCAATGATACATTTTAAAACAGCCACCTACTAATAAAGTTTAAAAAATTGAGATTTTTTTTTTCACTCTGTAATTTCTCCTTCAAAATCTATGCAAGGATAACACTTGGCACAGAGTCAGTGTTCACGGAAAAGTTATTTGAACAGATGAATGACTTTCTAGTTAAAATGTACATATAATTAGCTGAAATTAGAGAATATAGAAACAGAACTAATATTCTGACTCTATATTGCTTTGTATACAATGCAAGAAAAGTTGTTTTAATTCTGAATTTAAAGTTATTTTGTTTATATTAAGAAAAATTTTATATAGTCATCAGTGAAACTAGGCCAAAATAATCTTAATCTTTTGCAAACTAGAAGCACCTGTGGATAACAGCTTTGGATAATTCTAATAGAATTATCAATATAAAAAGCATGATTACTTTCATAACTTATAAGTATCTTTACATTTGTATTTCTAGATTTTGATTTTTTAAAACTACCTTAGGTCATATTTCAAATTTTAATTTTCTTATGCTCACAAGTTATTCTACTGCTACATTTAAGGTAAAGCATAATCAATTACTTTAGTTGTTTTGTATTTCAGCCAGAAAACAATTTACTATGTGTAATTGGTAGAAAAATAATCTTGTAATTGAATAAATTCATATTATTGTGTAGAATAATTACTAATAAATTTATATTATCTGCCTCCCTATAAAGAAATACGTATTTTTTACAAAGTACAGTTAGCAAAATCACAAGAAAGAAATTACTCAATAGTTGGTACTGCAAATTGAGTACTCATCTTTTCAAGAGGTAACAGAAGGAAAATACTGGATATCTAAGAAAAGTATCCTGCACTAAAAATGACATACTCAGGTTTATAGATGCCCAAGTGTAGTTTTTACTAATTTGATTATTTCACGCATTAAGAGGTTTCCTGTTAAGATTCTATCTATCTATCTATCTATCTATCTATCTATCTATCTATCTATCTATCTATCTATCTATCTATATCTATCATTTATATCATGGTCATATGTACTATTCAAAAGTGCAAATTAGGAAAATATAATTAAGAAGGAATTAGAGCAGATAACTCAGTGAAGTATATACTTTTTATCCAGGATTTTAAATAATTCTTTCCAATGAAGAAAAAAAAATCATTAAGTTAGAAACACTATTTCAGTTTCAGGAATCTAAATTAAAATATGTCAGCCAGAAGAGTAAATTAAAGCCAACATCTATAAACAAAATCTTAGTTGGTGATTACACATGTAAGGGAATCACCGAAAACTTAACTGACATCTCAAAAATATTCATTTATGTATGTGAATAAAAGTCTAGTGCCTTAGGACAAAGTGATGAAAGAAAACCACCACATACAGTATCTTTTTAAATGCAAAACAGTTTTACCTATATTTTCCTATAATTCAGGAAAGCTGCCATCTAATAAAAATTTCCATTTTGCCTAATCTTCATCCTAACAGTTCATCAAAAGTGAATACCATCATTTGCCTCCTCTGAGAAATAAAAATAAGAAATATTTTGTTTCAATAAATCATTTTTCCCCTTAAGTTTTCTTTACAACTGAAGTACAACTAAGGCACACCTTATGGGCAAAACTCAGTTATAAAAAAAAAGTGCAACTTCGGGACAAAATAAGATTCGTGGGTCTCTGAAACGACTTCCCTATTTACTGTCTAGGTTAGTCATCAGATCATGCCTTCCTGACTCCCAAGTGCTATTCATCTAGCAGCTGCAAAGCAGGATGCCAAACTTTTAGTAAACACTTTTTTCTCCCCAGCAGCAGCCTTTGAATCGCTGCCTGGCTCTGTTCCCTGGCTTCTTTCCTGGTAGCACCAGTGATTGCCAGGAAAAGTTGAGGGCCACAGCTGCCTGTCTATCCTTAATCACATTCTCCATGGGTCCTTGTTATCCACAAATATTTCTTAGGATGGGGAATCCGTTGAGTAGCAAACTGCTCAAAAGACTGTTGTTACCCCCGGAGAGTCCCAGCACTGGCCACGCGGCCAGGGTGAAGGAGCCAGCATTCAAGTCTCCACTCTGGAATCAGGTATCATGTGAAATGGTTTCCCCACCCCGGGTTTCTTGTCTACATTGGCTTGGCTTGAACAAAGGCATAGAAGGGACTCATCCTACTTAGTTCTAGAAGCAGAGGGTAATGTTGGTTTGAATTTATCTGAACTTTGTAATTTCTAGAACTGTGCAACTAGGGTGCCAGGGATGCACAGAATTGCAAAGGAGCAGAGAATTGTCTTCTGAAATGCTTACTTTGGTGAAAAATTAGGTGAAATTTGTTTTATATCAAATATGTCTAGATTATAGAGCATAATGCAAAAGTCATATACTTTTTAAGAGAAAAATATAAAACCTTGGGCCTCCCTGGTGGTGCAAGGGGTTAAGTCTCAGCACTCTGAAGCTATCTAGAGCTGCTGCAACACGAGTTTGATCCCTAGCCAGGGAGCTTCCCTCATGGCAAAGCAGACCTCTCCTGTCTTGCCCGCTGCTCCCCTCAGCAGTGTATCTCAGTAGATCTGCCTGTTCTCCTCCCCACTCTGTCTCTGGTGAATCCTCTCACCTCTACATTTCTGGCCTACACCATGTTATTGGAGAAATATTAACATGACTTAGTGAGAAATAGGCTATTCTGCCTATATTTGTTTGCTATAAAACAGATTCTACCTAAGTTTTCACCAAAGTAAGCATCCCAAAAGATAATTCTTTGCTCTTCTCTAATTCTGTGTATCTTTGGCACCCCAGTTGCACAGTTCTAGATATGATAAAGTCCAGATAAATTCAAACCACTGAGTCCTCTGTTTCTGGAACCTAAGTTGGATGTGTCTCGTCTCTTGACCATGTTGGGAGACTGGAACTCTTATACCTGATCCTGTAAATGAAAACATGGGTATAGAGGGTCAATTCATCAATTCAATGTTTTAATTACACAATATATGGGGTGGGGTGATGATTTGCTTTACCATCTAGGACTCCTAACCCTCTTCTTCTATCTTGATTTAGATATTTCATTTAGCCACATCCACTTAGCACTCCATACAAGGATGTATTTCTAGATTTTAGCTCCCATATTATCTCATTATCTTTCTACGAAAAAGACATTTAAAAGCTCAAGTCCACATAAGCAGTTTGTATGTGGAAGAATGCTTATAGAAACAAAATACATAATAGCTGTTGCATATTTTCTGCCAGAACAAAACACAGTAAATGGTCACTGTCATTATTATTATCATTAAATTAGACAACAACAATAGCTACACAAGTTGGTGTACATCTCTGGGCAGTTATTTTGACATTATCTATAAGTGCCTTTAAACTGTTTTTCCTTTCAATTGGGAATTTGTTATAAGTACTTATGTATGTCCTGAGACACACATCTTCAATGTTTCTACATTCAGAGAATAAGAAAATTCCTTTATCTACAGAGAGGCAGCACAGCCTAGTGACCAAGAGCAGGTCTCTGGAGAGCCTGGGCTCAAAGCCTCAGCACAAATTGAATAAAAGCATGATGTTGACAAGTTACTTAAAATTCGTTTCTCAGAATCTTCATCTATGACATGGAGATCATTTTAGTACTTCAAAAATCTTTGGAGATAAAACGAAGTAATAAGTATAAATGAGGTAATAAGTATAAATGTGTATTTAATAAACGTTCACCATTACCAGTATTATGTCCAGAATAGGCTAATGTATGAGTGCAGAAGGGAAATAGCCCCAGTGCTCCACAATATGAAACTGATTTTAGGAAATCTGCTGTGTCTACTGGAGAGCATAGTCATTAAATTTCCTCACAATACACACACAGTCTAGCAGAAGGGGTAACTGTGACAAGTGTTTACTGCAATTTGGACTTCAATGTGAAATAGATAAGATACACATTAGGTTACCTTTTTTTAATGTCCACTGAAACTGTTAAGTGTTTTATGGTCGAGGGTGTGCCACAGCTTAATGGGTAGTATGTGATGCACTTTACCCTGGATGCAGTCTGTCTGTGGTAGGTGGAAATATGATTAAATTAAGGACATTGAGAGGAGGACATTATCTCCCATAATCCCTGAGGGCCCAGTGTAATCACAGGGCCCTTACAATAAGGAGTTAAAGGTAGAAGATGTGATAACAGAAACAGAGGTTGAAACAATACAAGGAAGAAGGCAAGAACTCTCCTGAAGCTCTAGAAAGAATCAGCCCTGCTGAGGCCTTGGTTAGCCCAGTGAAACTAATTTTGGACTTCTGAACTCCAGAATTCTA
Organism: Scalopus aquaticus; assembly: GCA_004024925.1. NCBI lineage: Eukaryota > Metazoa > Chordata > Mammalia > Eulipotyphla > Talpidae > Scalopus > Scalopus aquaticus. The sequence continues at coordinate 37,306 of PVIJ01002902.1, forward strand.
GACAGTTAAGTGTGTGCTGTTTTAGGCTATTAGGTTTGTAGTAATTTGTTACAATAGCAATACGAAAACAAGTCTTTAATCTGGTGAAAATAGGGCCCCTTTTGGCTTCAAGGCGCATGTTCGGCCCGCACTGCTTACAGAATTACCACTTGGCACTCAATACAATTTGAAGCAATAATTCAATTAAATAATTTGAAGCAATCAATATAAAGCTATAGAATAAATGTTGAATGGCATATACAGCCATTAAAATGTTGTTTATAAAGAGTTCATAATAAAACAAAATATTTGAAGCAAAAGGATATTAATCTGCATTTCAGTGAAATTATAATTATGTTCAATGGGAAAACATCCAATATACATACAAAAATTCTGGAAGAAAACAAATTAAAATATTAATAGGGATTGTTTTTGCATATAAATAAAACTAAATGCCTTTAGTTTTTCTTCCTTTTACAGTTCTGCATTGTCCACATTTTCTATAATGAACAGGATCACTTTCATAATCAAAAAGCATATCAATTTCATTTAAAAAGTACACAGCAGTATAATATATAATATAAAAAACAATTTCAATGATATTGAAATACTCGGTCTCTTTCTGCACCAACAACTCTAATTAGTAACTTAAACCTTTGCATTCATAGGGCCGGCATTGCGTGAACTGCACAGCCATCACGGGCCTGTGTTTTGATTTTGCAACATGGGTCGCCTTTAAAAATCCTCAAGTTATGATTATCTCCTTCAAAAGTCATCCACCGACCAGCCACTGTGAACTGCATGCCAACAGCAGGGTGTCAGAAGGTAGTGATTTCAGCAGAAACTGGCAATTGATTTAATGGAAAGGAAAAAGGAAGGAGAAAAGCCGGAGAACTTGTCGGAAAGACAAAAGAGAGTTTTTCCTGGCACTATGGCTCTTTGACCTTGGACAAATCATCTCATCACCGTGAGCCTCGGTCTCATCCTCTGAGTTACGATGATATAGAACTAAATTACCTCTAAGATAGCTATGCTTTCTAGAAATATGTGCTTGTGTTTATGCACACAAATACCTGCTTCCCAACATATGAACATATAGAGTCTGATTATAAAACAATGAGACAGAATCAAAAAGGCAAATGGCAAAACAAACAAACAAACAAACAAAAAAACTTAGACTATTCCACAGTATCACTTTGTATTCAGATTGCTCTGAACCTATATGATCTAGGTCCTTTACACTGTGCAATTTGCCACTAATACCACCATCATTAGATATTTCACAGAATCTTCTTTTTCACAATGTCAGAAATCACACCACACAGTGTATTAAAAGACTGGAACATATAAGGGTTGAGAAGCAGACAGATGTCTGGTCACTGAAGCCTTACGCTTGTCACTTGTCAGTATTTTGAGGAATGCATTCTTGACCTCAGGGAAGTTTTCTACTTTTTTTCATGAAAATCAAGCATATGATACCATTGAATATCAGTGTTCCATATAAAGGCAATGCCTGATGCCTGATAAATTCTTAATTATTATGATATTAAACATGGATGCCATTTCTGGGATGTGTTGTATGTGAAATATCAATTGAAGTTTCAAATATTTTAGGATATTTATCATATTTTATTCCCCAGAAGTTATTGATAGAATAGCTCTTATTTGAAAGAAACTTCATTTAAACCAAAACCTAAGGAATGTGTAAGTCTGTAGGTTAGAATAAGTCATATACATATTTATCTCTAGTGTAAGACAGAAGTTATATGCCTAAAAGGTATGGACCTATTTCTATGGAATTTCAGTGGGAAAAGAGATTATGCCCCACCCAGACAGAGAGACGGTGCAGTGAAGCTTATGGGGTCCATGGCATCAAAAGCACTTTGTGTCCCTGATTCAAGAGTTGAGATGGAAAGGGAGGGCTGTTTTGGTGGCGAAAAGAGAATGAGCAATGCCTTGGTGGCAGAGGGCATTTGGGGTGAGTATGAAGAAGAGTAAAGAGGGAAATTGGAAGGTATTGCCAACTCCAGGGTGAGGAGCCATAGGATAAAGACAATCGACAAGGCCCAGACCTTGAGTGGAGGCCTTGAACAGACATTTGACAGGAATGCACTTCACTCTACAGACAGTGGAATAGGATTTCCAGCAATTACTTAATTGATTTGCATCTCTCTCCCTCATATGGGGACAAAGGTAATTTTTCAGTTTGAAGGGTATTATAAGTTCTTAAGTGAACAAATTTCTAAGCAATTTTTCTGCAGATCACAATGAATTGGAAAAGATTTAAACTTTACATATTTGAAACTCTGAAGGGGGAAGATTTCCATTATCAATCTAATACTTATTTGGTGTTGGCTGAGCAGAGACCCCATTAAGATGCTGGAATGAAAGCTGCTCACACGGTCTGGGGGCCAGAAGGCGGCTTGTTCACACTGACCTTATCCTGGGCCTCCAGGCTTCCCAGGCTCGGAACTGGTGACCATTAGGGCTTGTGCTGGCCCTTTGTGCTCTGACCCTTGTGCAGTGTCCCTGGGTCTCACACCTGACTGCTCATGGGCCCTGGCACCAAGTCCACGCTCTGTACATGAACTGATTAAACACCGTGCTTTGTGTGTGTGCGCGCGTGTGTGTGTGTCCATACATTTGCATATAAATATATAAATATACACATATACAAAATGTTGATGGCTTATTGTTATAGCAATTCGTTTGTAGTAATACAGCTAATTTTTGTGAGCATTTTGACAGCAGACCCACCATATTGCATCATGTACCCAGTCAAAACTCAGTATTTGTTGATTAATTGATTTAAACTAAGTCTTTCAGTTCCAGCATATGCTGCACAGCTTTCTAGGAGCAGCAGGGCAGCTGGTTAACAGAGTTGGTCTAATAGGACAAAAAGTGATAGTTTCTATTTTTCATTAGATCTGCCATGGGCAAGATAGCTTGTTTCTTTAAAAGCTCTTTGAGATACGGTAACTGAACTCATCAGATGAGGATAATATATCAGTCCATACGTGTGTGCGCATGCACGCCAGCTCACAACCACAAAATGGAGAAATCATGTGCTAAACATTAAATACAGGTGGTGTTAGCAAACGGGTAGAGTTCATGACCCAGCTTTGTTTTTATGTATTGTACTTGCCACTCACCTCAATAAAGAAGATGCTGGCTGCAGACGTTGGATGGTGATACATATAGACTGTCACAAGAATGGCGGCTGCTATAATGAGGACCAGGATGAGAATTCCAACGATGAGCCCCGCATGGAGGCTCCCTCCTTTCTTCTCAGCTGCACTGTCATCTGTAGAAGCTGGAAGGACAGCACAGCTGTCAGGACACTCACGAAAGCCATCTTAAGTTTGCATTTAATTAGAGAGGATTTTTATATTTTTTATAAAGTACCATTAGATTTCTTTTTTACTTCCTGTTGAAGTTTTATTTTCCATGACACCAGTGTTAGATGTTGTTGATCTTTATTTGGGCAGTGAAAAATCCATGCTATTAATGATTAAAATTAATTTATAATTGTCTTCTAATTTATAATTCAATAGATAGACTATCCTTTATCTTAAAAGTACCTTAGAAAAATCTAAAAAACTCTACCTCTATAATAAATTTAACATTGATTTTTTTTTTCTCATTAAACTACTGGAACTGTTACCAATGGAAAAATTGATTACTTTTTGAAAGCTCACCTCTCATTTTCTTTTGGAAATTTTACAGTCATTTTCAGAAAGCCTGTGAGTTCACAGTATAATTTTCAAAAGCTGCTTTAAACTGAAATGTTTGTTAAAAGTGTAACAGATGGATGCTAAATGACCCTCAAATAGTTTTATCACTATCTACAGGGAACATACTACATACGAGACCATTCCATGATGCCACAGACCAGTATCATTTTCTCTAACTTTTACTGAGATGCTTTCCATTTTAATATTGATTTTAGAGACTTAGGAAAGGGAGGAATTAAATTTATAAAGCAATAACTCTCCAACCCAAAGTCAATCAGCCAAAAAAAAAAAAAACCCTCTAATGTCTTCTCTTATTCTAAAATTCTGCAGTATTTGATGACTACTCAGGCACTTAAGATCTTCCTAAATTATATGCAGCAGGTAACTTTATCTTAGTGTATAATATGATTGCTATTTTTGAATAACTAGAAAATTCTTTAATACTTAATGAATTTCTAGAACACTAATTCCTAGTCATTTATTATCAATTAACATCTTGGTTATTTTCTCCATTTGCTTCAGTATTTTTTTGGTCTTTTAAACCCAATTTAATAAACACTGATTTATTTCTTTAATTTTAATTATTTTTGTTAAAAACCAAACACAACTGCTTATAATGTGTTCAAAAGGAAATAACACAACACTACAGGAAGTAAATAAATATGACCTATTTCTTCCTACCCATCCTTTACATTTTTGTTGTTGTTTCTTATTTATTCTTTGCTTAAGACCCATGTAGGTCTTCAAAACCTACTAAAGTATTACTTCTCCAAAAGTAATAACATTCAAGATCCTAAAATTTTTCCTTTGTAACAGAAATTTATTAGCAGAAGAACTAATAAAGATCTAAAAAGCAATCATTATATTCATTATATAAAAATACATTCATAGAGAAGATCCTATAGGGAAGATGGCAGACTAGGACATATCAGGAATTTGTCTTCCCATGTAGACAAAAACCACACTGGCATGCCTCCCTGGTGGCACAAGGGGTTAAGTTTCAGCACTATGAAGCTATCCGCAGCCACTGCAGCACAAGATCTATCCCCAGCTAGGGTGCTAACCCACATGGTGCAGCAGACCTTTCCTGCCTCGCCCATTGCTCCCCTCAGCAGTGTACTTTAGTTGATCTGCCTGTTTTGCTCCCCACTCTGTCACTGGTGAATCCTCTCACCTCCCCCCCATTCCTCACACACACACCTCTGGCCTACACATCAGCTCTTGTATGCATAAATAAATAGATCTTTAAAAAAATAACTGCACTGGAAGGATCTATCTCACACAGATATTTTGGAACTCAGAATCTAATGAAGCATGCTGATGAAAGGCTTAATTACAAATTTTGGTTCATTTCAGTCAATTTCCACTCTTAGTACAGTGACCTACCCAACTTCCACTTCTCTGTCATACAACAGGAAGCTAGAAATTAGACAATAGACAAAGAAAAACAAAACTACAAAATACCAAAACTTAAGAAGTGCAGGGAAGTCAGTGCTAAAGAGAAATTTATAACTGTAAACACACTAAAGACAAGAAAGTTCTCAAATGAACAACCTAGCTTTGCAACTCAAGGAACTAGCATCCACTTATATGATGCTTAGAATAGTGAAAACCACAGAGACAGAAAGCAGAATGGTGGCTGCTAGGGACTGGGCAGAATTGCGGACTTTCTGTTTAATGGGTATAGAATTTTAGTTTTACAAGATGAAAAGAGCTATGTAGATGGATGATGCAGATGGCGGCACAACAGTATGAAAATGTTTAATAACACTGAGCTGTATACTTAAAAGATTATGAGGGTAAATTTTACATCATGTGTACTTTGCCACAATAAAAAGAAGTCTAAAAGTTCATTTGTATGTGCAGTCATATTTGCATTGCTTTAACAGTATCAAATCAACAACTGAAAAAGCAAGGCATTATTTTTATCTCACTTAAGATGAAGAAACCAAGGCATAGGGGAGTTAAGAAATGTATTAAGGATGTAAAGCTCTTAAGATGAACTAGGACTGATCTCAGACATCTGTACTCTGAACCTGTGATCAATAATCCCTCAACACTGAACTGTGTGTCCTGACACTTCCTCTTCTTTCCTGTTGTGAGATCTGAATAAAGGGATATTAACTCAAATATGGTTAAAGAATTAACATTGTGCCTCCAAATGGGCAGAGGCTGTGTCTGTGCTGTTACTTCTTTGAGACAAGGGCTCAGGTCAGTATATGCCTTTATATGCACTTATATGGTGGCAGAATCAAGGGAAGGAGGGACAAAAAGGGAGTAGGAAAAAAGAAAAATAAAGCTTACAAAATTGGAATAACCATTTCTCCAATAAAAATAAAATGAGGTTATAATAAATTACTTAATCTGTCTGGCCTTCAGTTACTTTATCTCTGTTATGTGGTAAATAATAGTCAGTGCCCCATGAAGTTGCTGTGAGAATTAAGCATTTAATACATATCAAGAGTTTAGCCGAAATATATAAGTATATATCATATAATAAGCACTTTATTAATAGAACCATCATTACATTCTTCACATGAGGCCGATTAAGGCAAATTACACTATTAGATTCATGACACCATAAACTATGTTTTGTCCTTAATGTTTGGCTTCATTAATAAGTATGCATGTATTGTCACATTTTGTGTGCTTGCTTTTTTTCTTATTTTTGAAGGAACCATAACACACTACTTTCATGGATTAATTTAATGTACTTATTTAGAAAAAAATGGCAAAAATATCTATTTGAATCAAGAAGGGAAGCCTTGACTTTTTTAAGCCTCCATGCATAATTCCTTCCATACATCTCTGTTTCTCCTACCCTCCCTTCCCTTCTTCTACCATTCCATCATTTCACCCATCCACTCACCCATCCATCCAAATATCATCCAGTTCTATTTCTGGGATTAATAGCCTTTTATAAGCATCCTTCTAATCATTATAAGGTGCACAGTCACCTGTGCATGCACGCACATTATGTGTGTGCATGTGCGTGTGTGTGCACCCACAGGATGGGGGGAAAGACAGGGCACTTCTGTGTTGGCCTCATGCTGCTGCTTCCCCTGTGGACAAGGGAATGAGCCAGAACTTGTTCAGGAGAAAGCAGGCAAGACACAACCTTTCTGAGGAAGAAGAGAGCCAGGGATATGTTTTATTCAATAAGAGCTCTTGTCAGTAAAATTGTCTTTGGTTTGCGAGACATGGGTTGCCGATATAACATAAACTCAAAATGGAGTTTACACCCTGGGGTTCATACCATGCTTGCTTTCATAATTATTATTTATTAATGTTTTTAGTAATGATCATTTATAATTATCTCTTTAAAAGCTCTTTCAGTGGTGGTGTAGATGTTACCAATTCATAGTTAATGAAATATGTACAGAGTCTAGTTTGTTACTAGTAAAATAGGTATTTTATAATATTTTGGATGATGATATTAAAAATAAACAATCTTCAGGGATCTTCAAGATATCATCAGCCAGAGAACAAAATAAATATTTGGGGCTCTATGAGTGTGTATATGAGTTTATGATGTGTCATAATTAGGGCAAACCTTTTAAGGAAAAGTATAACAGATTCAATTTAAAAATATTATTGAGGTGTCCTTGCATCCTAAACTAGTGTTATTTCCAAATGCTTTGGAGTGAACATCTGAATGGAGTGGCCAAAGTTACGCACACATTTCTAGAGAACAAATTTTCCTTTTTTTTGTATTATTTAAGCAAAGTTTTCTGCATTTCTTTCCAGCTACTTTCTCTATCAACAGGCATTATTTTGGCATATTAAGTGTTGTTGAGTCTGAAAGCGAATGATCACTCGATTAATATGCTTTTATTTTAAATTCTACTTTGTTTCCAGTTTATCATCATTGCTCAATTAAGTGTTATGGGGTTTACACACTTAGAGTAGCAGCCAATAGACTGTGGAGATCCTGTGTTAAATATGATGCGCCTCAAACGCAAAATTGAAATTTAAAAAGTGTAAGCAAGTGCTAGCAATTTCCATAATTGAAATTTAGTTCATTTACCTCAAGGGCAGACTGCTCAAATAAATTGATTTCATTCCTTCAAAAAAGACAAACAACGATTACTTTGGATACAGTCATCGTTGCTGTGGCTCGACTGATTGTTCTTGGAAACTGGCTGACAAAAGTGGGTCAAAGAAAAATGAACCTGTTTCGGGTAAAAACTTCTTAAGCTCATCAGCATTTATTAGGTGCTGGGGAATATTCAAAAAAGGAATCTAGCCTGTAGATCCAAACTCACATCTTATTCTTAGAAATCTATTATGCTCTTTATTCATTCAAAAGCAAAGTCCAAACAACTATCCTCACATAGTAACATATCAAGGGCAATTCGAATCTTTAGCTTTTAAGCCTCACATTGTGCATGCAAATAGGAAGAATTAATGACAAAGGACAATGAGCCACCATAAAACAAAGGCTCAGAGCCAATAAAGGAAGTGTAACAGTATATTTTTAAAACCTATAAAATGAAGGCCTTTTTTGTATTCAGTGGGAGACCCATTTTAAAATAAAAATGAAGCACCGAAAATCAATAATATCAAAGATAACATACTCTCATCTGATCACACGAGTTCTTAAGTTTTTAAGTGCTTTATAAAATGCAGATCGATATGTAAACCAGAGAGAACTGTGAGAACTGTGAAATCTATCCAAGTAATCAGCTATTTTGGGTTTTAGCTACCATGGTAGCAAAGACAACAGAATTTTTAAAAGGCATTCGTTACATATTATAAAATATCTAAGACCTCATGTATAAATGTGTTTAATTTCCTGCACTCCAAAAAGTGTTCATGATAATATATTTATAAGAAGAAAGGTAAAACAAAGGAGTAGAAGAAGAGAGGAAAAAAGGAAGAAAACAAGCTGTTTCTTCCAAGTTCTGGATTTAATTTTAAACTTCTATGCCGCTTTGCTTTTTCTAATGATTGATTTTTTTTTTCAGGGGTTGCACGGATGTAGCATTAATATTCTGTATTTAGAAGTGCAATTCTTCAATATGTTAAAAAGATTTTAATACACTACTGAAATGATCTGTACTCACTATTAAATTTTGCAATAATTAAAGTCCATGACTAAGGTACAATTAAAACAGAAATACTCCTTGTCTGAAATTTTATCACTTTAGCACCAACTCTCTTCTTGGCTTTAAAATGAAACACTATTGTCCATAAATTCTACAATGTTTTAATATTCTTTGGGGGACCAAAGTTTGATAGGCTGGGCAAAGTCTTGAACAAATTTGCTCCAAATTCATAAATCTTATAGAGATGATGTCAAAATATTATTTTTTATAGCATCAGAATGAAGCTAAACTGTGAATGCTTAAAATGTTAGGGTTCCACTTTTAGATTAAAAACACACAGAGATACATGACTTTCTCTGTGGAATATTATCTAAGCGATAGACATAAGCTAAAGCATGTAACAGAGGGAAACCAAGTGATAAAATTTTAAACTAAATTGACTTCCCTTTGAAAGTTTTCCATAACTGAGCTCATTTCTGTGGCTCATGCATTTTCCCTTTTAGCTCTTTTAACTTTTTACATCCATGGTCATGACCCTGGCTTCATTCAGAGTTTCTCCTGGTATTTCATATGTTTAATAATTCTCTTAGTTATTTCATTTTCTTAACCATGGCATTATTATCATTTTTTGGATGCTTACCAATGTTAATATCAGTTGCAGGCCAGGTATTAGAATACATGGAAATGATTATACATGCTATATCTAATGTCCAAGATGCAGCCCTGTGACAATACATTCACAATTCACATTATGGTGTCTCCATAGGAGGGCTTTGGATAAGTACTGGGGAAAGACCTTTAAATGGGCACCCCAAGCACAGCTAAGGGCATGATGTATGGTGAGAACAATATGGGGCAGGGACAGCGCCCCTGGCATCTCTTATGCATCCTGTGCCACCACAGGGCAGCTGTGAAATTTTATTCAGGGGAACATATAAAATATTCTGGACTAAAAGAGCTTAGGGTATGATAATCATTTTTTTTAACAATAGTCTGTTGTTTTTATCTTAGAAAAAGACGCTAGATAACACCAAAATGAGGGGTGTTGGGGAGGAGTCTCCATGCAGGCTGCTTCGAGGCTCCGTAAATTATGTGGTCAGAGCTTTTGCGCATGTGTATGCGTGAATGTCTAAGAGAGGATTTATAGTATTTACTGTGACCATAAAAGCATATGTAATCTTTGAAAAATCCATGGCTGTTTTTTCATCTGTGTGTATGTGTTATTTTTGTAATGATCTACGCATGTCTCCAATATTTTCAGCATACAAGATCTTTTTAGGATTTAACTTTTAAACTTTCCTGAACATCAGCTTTCTATATGGGTTGCCTTGTTTTTTCACTTAAAAGTATACTTAACCATAACTTTTTAAAATTATTTATTGACGTTGCATCAGCTTATATAATATTGTATATGATTCAGGAGTCTCCTCAAAATATAAAAATAAAGCCACCACATGATCCAGCAATTCCACTCCTAGGTATTTATCAAAGAATGCAAAAAGGCTAATTGAAGGATTACCTGCACTCTGGTGTTCACTGTAGCATTTTTTACAATAGCCAAATTATGGAAACAGCCTAAGTGCTCAAGGACAGAGGAGGAGATTAAGAAGACATAGAGTATGTACACAATGTGATACTACTCAGCTATAAAAAAGATGGAATCTCCATCTAAACATTAACTAAAGGGTTTCACAGAAACTTTCTCTTTTAAGTACATACCAACCTCTTGTAATGGCTAAGAAATCATGGTTTTAAATTACAGAAAACAATTGGGGTTTTCCTAATGAATATAGTCACAGTGACTAGTGGATATCAAAATAAGGTTGACAAGCTACTTTCAAGATCTGGGGTTGCAAAACAGAATGATTCTTCATACCATTAATCTCCTCTACTCCAAATGAAGTTACTTCTGTTACAACAGGCTATTTATATAACAACCTATACATTTTTCAATAAGGATGTACTTCCCAGTCAAATCTATTAGCTTTTCTGAACACAGAGGAAAAATACTCTTGCTCCCACTACTATCAGTATGGGAAGACAGATGTGTATCCAAACCACTTAGCTAACGTACAACCTAAGTACCTCCATTCTGCTGACTTATGGTATACTGCCAGGTCAATATGAGGTCTTGAAATTATCAATGGAAATGGAATTAATTCTCTTGGTGATGTTTAAAGCAATGCTGGATGAAAGCGAGGATAACTCAGGTAATAGTTTTTCTACTGGAAGATGAAGATCAGGCTCCCATGACCCTGTGCTCTATACCATCCTAGCAAAACATGCCGTTCTGGTCCTTCTGTGCTTAACTCCCCACCTCTAGACCTGAACAGCAGCCAGGATGTGAGGGAGGATTGATCGAACCTGTAGCTATTATTTGAAAAACAAAAGCCTAAGTGCAATCAAAATAAAATCAACCATTCAGTATTATTTATAAGCAACTTCTTTTGAAAACTGCTAAATATTAAATGAATCCCAAGTTCTTTAACACCTGAGTTTACAAATCAAAATGAATGACAATCTCGTGGCTGTCTAAGAAGCATGGATTAATTTTGTTGTTGGAGGGGTCCATTTGGCCTTCGTGTGTGTGTGTATGCTTCAGAACTAAAATCTTAGTCTTTAACATTCTTAATCACTATACAATTTATTTGTGATTTGTTCTGGATTGACGGACACAATACCCCAGGAAGGTAAGTGGGGAGATTACATGTATGTGTAATGAGACAGAATCCAAAACTGGAAAAAAATTAAATAGATCCTAGAATTTCATTTTAGTTGTATTACTAATACAACTAACAAATGGTGCATATTTACCAAGGTCAGGAAGAAAAAAAATGAGGCCACTGAGAACCATTTTTACAGAGTACTTATATTCTCCTGCCTAGCACCAATACCTGCAAAACAGATAATTCCTCTAATGGAGACAGAACAATCTAGCCAGCTTGGAAAGAGAGATACTCTAAAATTGTGTTTATCACTATTGTCTGCCTTTTTGGTCCTGGTATATCAAGTTTCTTGAATGCTGGAGTCCCACACACTGAATGTGGGATAGAATATAGCTCAGGACGCAAGTGCTAGTCTTTGCTGAACCTTTCTCATCAAGTCAGCTTTGCAAAATGGCCCTGCTCTAAGGGTAGGTAACCCTGCTATGAATTTTACAGCTGCAAGGGATTTAGCCTCAGTGTTGGGGATTAGTGGAGTGGTAAGACTTAGTTTGACTCCAGATTTGGCAATAGGTATCGCTTGTGTTTGCTGAGAAGCCAGACTGCTTTGATAGAGGAAGAATAGCAGGAAAATGGCTACACAGTCAACTGTACAATAGCTAAGGCAATCCTCCTTGCAGGACATAATAACATAAAATGACATAATGACACACACTCTGACACCAGAGCATTGGAAGGTATAGTCCAGCTACCTTCCTTACAAAACATGTGACCCCAGACAAATTACTTAAATCCCTGTGCTTCTGATGTTTCATGTGTAACATGGGATTATAACAGTTCTTTCTTCATAGTATGTAAGGATTAAATGAGATAAAGATGCAAAGTCCTTAGAAGAGTGTCCGGGGTATAGTAACATGCCAATAATTACTAGATAATTTTATAATTATTAGTAACTACGTGGGAAAGGTCTAAGAATAATTTAAAGTGAAACATGAGTAAAATAATCAGAAACGCTAATTTTATGCCCACTAATCAGAGAAGCAGTTTGTAAGGACAAGCTGTTTTGCATTCCTCAACTGAGAATTCCGAGAAATCTGGAAGGATTAACGCATGAGAATTTTTAAAAAATATATCAAGTTTTTGAGAAGCACATAAAAGTTTCTCTCTTTTTGTTAAAGTGAGGCGGAATTTGCATCTTTGAAATATACAAATCTTAAATTATCAACAAATTTTGATATCTGTATATACCAAACTTAGCATCACCCCAATCAAGATACAGAAGATTCCTAGGTAGCCAGAAAGTTTCCCTTCCCCTTCCAGTAAATCCTCACCACTCCCACCCTGTCCCCCTGGGAATGAGCACTGTATCAGTTCCTGCCTTTGTAGATAGTTTCATTTACATTTAACTTCATGTAAATTGAAATACACTATGTACTTTTTCCTGCCTGGCTTTGCATATAACATTGTTTTTAAGTTGTAGCAGCAGTTGTTCCTTTTTTCCTGCTAAATAGTAGTTCATTTTATAAATAAACTCAATTTATCTGTTCTTCTAGTGCCAAACATCTGGGTTGTTTTCATTTATTGGCAATTAAGAATACTGTTGTTATGAATATTCTTTAAAATATATATTTCTTGCGTAAGTATATATAAGAGGAATTTCTGGCTCAAAAGGAAGATAAATTTTTAACTGGATAAAAACCACCCCATAGGTTTCCAAAATGGCTGTACTATTCCACATTCCAGTCAGGTGCCAGAGCTCCATGTCCTCATCAGTACTAGTGTTATATGTCTTTTTAATTTTAGTCATTATCATGGGTGTGAAATGGTATCTTACTGAAGTTTGGGGTTATCTTTTTACTAATTTTCAGGAGTTCTTAATGCTTCTGGATATAAGTCCTTTGTGACAGATATCTAATATGCTCTCCTGTATGTGATCTTCTTTTTTTTTTTAATAAGGTGTCTTTTTAAAAGATTTATTTTTATTTATGCATACAAGAACTGGGGTCTAGGTTGGAGGTGCGGGGGATCAGATGATTCACAAGGGATAGAGTGGGGAGTAGAACAGGAGGCTCTACTAAAATACACTGCTGAGGGGAGCAGCAGATGAGACAGGCGAGGTCTGCTGTGCCATGTCAGAAGCTCCCTGGCTGGATATCGAACTCGTGCTGCAGTAGCTGAAGCTAGATTCAGTGCTGAGAGTTAACCCCTTGTGCGACCAGGGAGGCCCTAAACCTTATTTCTTTCTAATATAAACATTTAGAACTTTAAATGTCTCCTTTAGTGTCTGTAGCAGCAGTCCACACTGTTTGGTATGTTGTGCCCATTATTATTCAGTTGAAATATTTTCAGATTCCTTATGATTTCTTCTTTGATATCTGTATTATTTAGAAATGGCTTTACATTTCACAAATTTGGGTGTTATCTATAGATCATGTTGTTACTGTTCCTCATTTGAGATAGTTGACATCTGGCACGATCAGGACATGGGCAAGATCTCATTTGATTCTCTGTAGTAGAGAACATAGTGTATAAGGCTTCACTCTTCTTATATGTAAGACTTTTTGTGGTTCAGTGTATGGTCTATCTTGGTAAACATTTCATTTCATGCATGCTTGAAGGAAGAGTCTTTATTTATAGTTGGGAACAGTGTTTTATAAATATCAACCAGCTCCAGGTGATTGATAGTATGGTTTAACTCTATATTCCTCAAATATTTTTCTACTTTTTAAAAATTGTAAAGTCTTCCTGATCTTTTTGTCCTTTTGATTCTTTGCTTTGTCTACTTAGTTAGTCTGTTATTTATATTACCATTCTAGCTTTCTGAAGGTTATACTTGCATGATATATATTATTCTATCATTTTACCTTAAACATTTTATGTCATTGTGTCTATACTTTATTTACATCTTATACATACAACGTATAGTGAAGCTTGTGTTTTTAAAAGTCAGTCTAGTGATCTAGTCAAGATTCAATAATTTATAACTGAAATTTAATTGGGGTATTTATTCTTTTCACATTAATGTAATTATTAGCATGACAGGATTTGGTATACTAGTTTGTTACTTGTTTTCTTCTTATCCAGTCATTATGGATAAGAAGAACCATTATGTGGTTCATTTTCCTCTTCTCTTTTCTTTTTAGGTTAAACAAATATTTCTTAGAATTTAGTTTAAATGAACCTTCATATTTTTGTAATTTTCCTTTAAAGGTTGCTGAGCAAAATGCTGACAGGTGCTAAAATCATGTATGGTTGAAATTTTATTCAATATGTTAATTTATTATTATAACCAAAATTATAACACTTGATCATGGTAGCTAACAGCACAGTTATGAATTAGTATTAAATAATTAACTCCTGTCCTTACTACCCAAGATGCATTTTAAATCTTGCATGGCAGTATTTGAGCACAGCAAAATAAGACTAAGACAAAAATTAGTCTTAATGGAACAGTGAGCCTAGCTGTTGAAAACCAAGCTGTTGTAAAAGATTACACTAAATTTACCATCTAATGGATTAAACTGCTCTCTTTGAAGCTTTGTGGCTTTTTTATAATAACATCTTTTCTCTATACCATTTACTATTTTTTTATAAACTGGAACAGCAATTTATTTGAATAGGCATTGTTGGTGATTAAATAGCATGTGGAAAGTTTAGTTTTGAAGTAGTGACCATCTGGAGGATGGTCACTGAGTTTAGTTTAGTGGGTAGGCCCTTTACATGTAAGTAGGAGGCTTCCTTTTTTATTCCACTCAGAAAAGTCCTATGAATTCTCTCAACATCTAGATTCCATGCTCTGAGCTCTCTCAATCACTTCTACCATGTTGTTTTGTATTCACTATTTACTATAGTAGATTTCTATAGTATAATTTACTACACTAAGTTATAGAAACCAGGGAAGTGCACCGGAACAGATGAGTGGATCAAGAAGATGTGGTATATCTACACAATGGAACACTACTCAGTGATCAAAAAAGAGACTCATGCCATTTCTGGCAACATGAATGGAACATGAGCATAGTGCTGAGTAAAATACATCAGAAGGAGAAATATAAATACTGCATGGTGTTACTTATATGCAGAATATAAAGTAACTAAACTGATAGATAAAGACAAGCTTAAAAACTAACGCTTGATAGCTGACCACAGAACTGAAGAACCAAGGCAAGGGAGTGGGTGGGGGAGAGATAAGAACAAAGAGCACAGTGGTCTAAAGTGGTGGAATATGTGTGTGAGTAGGTGGTGGGTACTAATAATACCTGATGCTATACCTGATGCTAATACCAAATATTACCTCAATTAAAAATAAATGAATAAAAATTTAAAAATTAATAAAAATGAAACAAAAGATATTAATAAAAAATACAAATTATTAATGCTTGGAACCCAGCTCTAATGGTTCAGATTTAATTGGTGTGGAGATCAGTTTGAGTTTTGGGATTTTCATAGGTGGGAATAATAAAATTTGATGAGAATAACCAGATGACTATAATGTATAGGAAAAGCTGAGAACCACTACTCTGGATAAAAATAAACACACTATTCCTAAGGGATATTCAAAATAACATTCTGAAGTAAATTAAATTTTCACTATAATAGCATATTATATACATTGAATAATTAGAGCTATCATGAAAAGTAGCCAAAACAAGCAAAAGATAAACCAAATACCAAAGTACATTAGAGTTTTACAAGCAGAAAATGATATTCAATAGCTTGTCAAAAAGAAATAACAGCTTCCCTTTGCTTGTAAGACTGTGATCTATGTGAAAGAAGCAGATGAAAAAAATAGCAAGGAAAAGTAGGAAAAACAGCTAGAAAAGATCTTACTTTGATGATTTATGCATTAAATTCAAAAATAATTCAACTGAGTGACAAATGAGAACTAGACATTTGATCTGTCACTACAGGCTAGATAATAACAATATCCCCTTAGAAGTAGTCTAATGAAAACATCAGAATAATGTTCTAACATTTTGTCTTTGGATGAACTGTCTTATGATATTTAAAATATAGGAAACTAAACACAACAGAATTAGAATTTAGACCAGTCATTTCATAGCAGTTCATTCAAAGTATATGTTAGTTTTTTGAAATCAGTCACTTCATAGATCTGTACCTTAGAATTAACTTAATCATGCTTTACAAAATGCTAAATGCAGCTATTCAGCATTTGTTTTTTTCTGGAGAAACCACTTTCTGACTCAAGAATACAGCTTTGCAGAATGCAGGCTTAGTGAAATTCCTAGCAGTAAGAAGAAATGACAAACACAGTTCCACCTTGCATAACATATCAACACTTTCTGAAGTGCTGATCTTTTAAATATTAGTAGCAATTAAGAACTTATTTTCAAATATTTTTTTCTCCTTCAGATTTAAAAAAAATAATATAAATCTGACAGTCATTTTCATATCTATATGACTTTGGAGGTACATTTTCACACCTCATATGGGCAAATGCTTCACTCACCCTCTACCAATACATATTCAAATATTTTTTCAAAAAGAAACAACATTATTAAAAAAAAGAGACTTTAAAAGAACCAAGAAAGAGAGCTTGGAATTTCTTCTCAACACCAAAGGATAATAATATTTTTGCAATCAAAAAACCGACCTGGAAATTCCAAAGGCTCTATCAAATTTAACGGTAACTAGGAAACTCAATGCACAATTGAAGACCAAGAATGACATCAGATTATAACTCAGTTTCCATCCTGTCAATGAGAAACCCTGTTGCGTGCCTTTGATGTCTGGTTGCTCAGAGGTGTTTAATGCTTTCATATCAAAAATAAAGTAAAATTTCCTAGAGAGTGACTCATCATGTTAGCTGTGACTTCAACTAAGAAAATCAACCACGTTAACCTATAGAAGTAGCCAAGAAGACACGAAGCCAAGGTAACCCTCTATCTAAAGGAGATGGTATACCTAAAGGCAGAGCCACATACTGATTCCTTTGAAAAAGTCACCATCTTTTCTAGAAAAGTACAAAACTCTAAATGGAAATGTTTTATGAACAGCAAATTGAATAAAGAAATTAAACCAAGAAATAAAATGTGCTGAACATCTCTGCCATAAAAGTTTATAAAATGTATTAACTTGCATTTCAATAGTAATTCTCAATAAATGTGAGAAAACATTTAGATTAGGCATCCTATTTCATTATTACCTCAATTTTCCCAAAATGCTCAACTGGAGAAGAAGACAATTTGAAACTCTGTTTTGAACATACTTAATTAACTAATTAAGTGAGAATTAAATTGACAATCCTTCCTGCATTTCCATTTTCCATGAAATAAAAGACAATGATAGCATGAAATCTTAATGAAGCTGCTTAGAAATTAGTCATTGGTGGGTTCCTTTGCATATTCTTTTGATAGAATTTAATACTGGTTAGGTCGGTCTGTTCTAACTGCGCTTGAATGGTTTTAGAAAAAATGTTTTATAAGAACCCTAGATGTGGAAAGTTTCCCAGTATATAGATATATTTGAAGTCTTATTTGTGATATTTTGGAATTCTGATGTATACCTGCTGCATATCAATGATCTAAATATATGAATTTCAACAGTCAATTTTTTTAGTGTAACACAAAAAGAAGTCCTAAACTGAAGTCTTGAAATTTACTTAACTTGATTTCTCAGCATCATAAGGTAGTTCTAATGCACTGCTTTAAGAAAACCTTCAGTTTTATGATTCCTTGCTGCAGTAAGCAAATCTAAAGATTTCCCTTAGAACAATTACAAATATTCTAGATTATTTCCCAAATTGCATTCCAGACAACATTAAGTTCATGGGATGCTACTTGTGAAAAGGTTTTTATAAAGAAATGGTGGAGAAATGACAGATACTAAATCTTCATAACCATCTCGAATTTTCTTTAGATTCATGTTCTCTAATAGCAAAGAATTTATTGAAGCCTGTTCTCTACCTCATCCCTAAACCCACAACAGTGCTTTGCAATTAACAGGCATTCTGGAGGAATAAATGAATGAATCAACAAATGTACATCAAAAACTTCGAACACTTCTCCAACACAGGAAACACTTTAGCTTTCTTTCACCCCGAGTATGTCATACCTATTTAATTATAGGAGTCTTATTTTTTCTTTTAGCATTATAGAATATTTTAGGCATAAAGGAAGATAGGAGAGCATAGAGAATATAAAATAAAAATATCTGTAACTACTAACATTATTAAGAATTAAATGAAATGAATACAATAGAAGCTTCTTGGGGACCCTTTCTCCATTTCATTCATCCATTCAACTCATAGGATATACCTCATAGGATATGCTGAGGTCTGCATGACTTTAGGACTCATGTTCTTTTCTTTTTTTTTTTAATATATATTTTTATTGTTATTTATGTCTTTTACATTTTGTATTCCTCTTGGGTAGCCCATCACCAATTCACCCGTGATCCATCTCCATGGTCCCTTGTGTTCTTTTCTATTCCATTTTGTGGCCTTTTCCTTCCTTCCCTCCGCCTCCCTCCTCCCTCCCCCCCCCAGTGTCTTTCTCCCACCCGGCCTCCCTATAGTCCTGTTATAAGTGAAACCATTCGATATTTTTCTCTTTCTTTCTGGCTTATTTCACTGAGTATGATCCCCTCTAATTCCATCCATGTCGCTGCAAATTGCATGTGTTCATCTTCTTTCCATGCTGAATAGTATTCCATTGGGTATATTTATTTATTTAATAAATAAACTAAATATTTATAAATATTTAGTTTATTTATTAAATAAATAAATAATGCATCATTTATCTGATTTTTTAAATTCTAAATTATCTTTACTTTTTATTTTTTTAATTGTTACTGAAGTTTTGTTTTACATCCTTGCTAGAGTTTTGACAGTATATGATTTCCCCACTCAGGTGTGGTCTCCATAACACCCATAATCCTCTGCCATAGCCCACTGTGCTCTCCTCCCTCCTCCAGTCACACCCTCCCCTCCGCCCTCTGAATGTTGCAGATTTATAGTTAACTTTCAAAAGTTGGTTTTAACGTTTGTCTGTCTGACCTTTTGTTTGGTTTTTCTTTAGACAAATACAGGGATAAAATGATTTTCCACTATTGAAACCATTTCACTTTCCAAGTCAACCCACTGAATTCTTCCCATGTTAAATACCAGCAGGGAGTGAATTACAAACTCACTCTAAATTCAGAAATCCAAAGTCCTTTCTCATGTTGAAATGAATGAAAAGGGTTAGTATCTAAAAATACTTAGAAAATATGTGTCAATTCCTACCTCCATTATCCTTTAGATGTAATGCTATCTTGGTATCATCTGAAAGAGAAATAAAAGTTATTACAAGAGAAACAATTTAAAGATGCATACATTTTATGATCAGTAATTCTTTACTAACGACTTAACTGTAACTTGAACAGATTTTGATATTTTACTAAGTTATTTTCTAGTACAATGAGAACAACCTTATGTAAGGCATATGACGTGGCACGTAGCACTAACAATTCTTACTGAGACTGTGAAGATCAGC
This sequence comes from Scalopus aquaticus, assembly GCA_004024925.1. Taxonomy (NCBI): domain Eukaryota; kingdom Metazoa; phylum Chordata; class Mammalia; order Eulipotyphla; family Talpidae; genus Scalopus; species Scalopus aquaticus. The sequence goes on from PVIJ01002902.1 coordinate 57,225, forward strand.
TGTTAGGAAAGTGTACAATTGTTAAGATCTGTGAGGATAGTAGGCTTAATTTTCACTTAAGCTACATTTATCTCTAATTTATTAAAATCATTTACTGTAACGGACCATAGGCAGTAGGCCTTTATTTATTAAAAAAAATCGAGATTAAAAGAATTCCAAATCATTTGGAATACTAATGATCTGTAAATATTAATTTAATTTCAAGAGTTAAATGCTTATTCATTGCTAGCAAATAGTTCAAAATTGTGTATGAAAAGGTCCTATTTTTTTTTTAAAGAATCTTTTTTTTTTTAAATATTTATTTTATTTATACATATAAGCTGGGGTACCAGCCAGAGGTGTGGGGCAGCGAGAGGATTCACCAGAGACAGAGTGGGGAGCAGAACAGGCAGATCAGAAGTACACTGCTGAGGGGAGCAGCGGGCAAGGCAGGAGAGGTCTGCCGCACCATATGGGAATCTCCCTGGCTGTGTGTCCAACTCGCATCGCTGCTGCCGACAGCTCCACAGCACAGCGCTTAACCGCTGCGCCACCGGGGAGGCCCCGAAAAGGTCCTATTCTTAATGAACAAAATTTAGGACATTTCTTATTTCCATGGTTGTATTTCAGTCTAAAGGGTAGGGTTCGAATTGCAGATATACTTCCACTGATGATACACCAATATAAAATAATAGGGGTTAAAGTATATTGTTGGCTTTGAAGGCAATAAAATGTATTTAGCAGTTGTCTTCTACTTCCCTTTATTCCTGTTAACTTTTAACATTCAATTAAATTTCAATTGAAAACAAAATTTTCAAGCTTAATTTTCAGTCAAATAAAAGCAATGTTTATGACAATATATAAGTAAGAGTATTTTATCCCTCAAAGCTCATTCTTAGCTAGCTAGCCTCACATTTCTCCCTAGTGGCAACATTCAGAATATAAGGCTAACAAATTTGGCTAATATGTCCTTTTCCAAAATGAGCTGTGCTCATGCATTAACATTTCCTAGTATTTCTCCCTTCCCTGGCATAAGAAATGTTTTTCAAGGACAATTTCTATTACATATCTAATGCTTGTCCATAAGTTATAGACCAACATTTTTTACTGACTATATGTAGACAAATATAAGAATTGCATCTAAGTAGAATTATCTGTTATTCAGAATCCAAAATTAATGGAATTTTTATATGCATTTTGCCTTTCCATTCTATGACTGAAATATTTAATTTAATTACTACAAAGCTTAATGAAATAAAATCTCTATATCTTTTCTGGGGAGTTCTAGGGAGGACAAATAGTCAGAATAACTATTAAAATCTAAGTCCTAGAAAAAGGGACAGTATGTTAAAAGAGTCCCAGCACATTTTTTTTCATAATCGTTTTATCTTTTCCCGTTTAGATATACAGTTTGTAAAAGAATGACTTTCTCTCTAGAGAGCTACTCCAGGACATGTCTAACCCGTGACTTTTCTCTCCTTCAGGAAAAGAGCAAAGTCATCATAGGGCACCTTCTGTGGGCAGGCTGGTGGGCAGCTGGGCTGTGGCTGCTCTTCTGGTGGTAGTTAAGACTCTGAATTGTGTGGTTGTCGCTTGTATGGTGGTGGTGGTGGTTTGAGAAGAACTTTCCACTGGCTCTGTGTTCTCACACATCTTCTCTTTTGACTAATAAGAGAGAAAAAAATGGATTTAATAAAGTCTTTAAATATTTGCATTGTATCATCTTCTGCGGTTAACCATTGTATTACATTTATCTTGCTTAATTTTTTATCAATACATTTATCAAAGACATGATGTAAAAGGGAAATGTTTATACAAGAAGCAAAACGTGTATGATGACAAGATTTAAGACAGGCTTAAGTATGTGAGGAAATAATGCATCCCCTTTATATCAAACTGATAATGCTGAATTCTAAACATTTGGTAACTGCTCCATAATATTTTGCATGTTTATATGTTTCCAAAGTAATTCACCATAGGTTGAATGGGCATTTAAAATTTTGTATTTTTTTTTTCCAAGCTGGGGTACAGGCCAGAAGTGTGGGGCGGCGAGAGGGTTCACCAGAGACAGAGTGGGGAGCAGAACAGGTAGATCAGAAATACACTGCTGAGGGGAGCAGTGGGCGAGGAGGAGAGGTCTGCCCACACCATGTGGGATTCTCCTGGCCGGGCATCGAACTCACATCGCGCGCCGCCGACAGCTCCACAGCGCAGCGCTCAACCGCTGCACCACCAGGGAGGCCCAAAATTTTGTATTTTTTATGAAATAATCAACACCATCCAAATAGGTCTAAACAGCACTTACGTAATACTGAGCCTATCTTAACCTTAGCAGAGCTAGACGAGGAAAACAGGAAAAGAGGCATATTGCAATTAAAAAAATTTATAGACCACAAAATAAATTCTATAGTCTTTACAACATCCAACATCCAAACTTTTATAGTTCAGAAGTTGGCATTTTCCCCACTTCTTTGTGTTTCAAAGAACTCCATCCCCATGATAGTGGCTAGTAGATGACAACCATGGTTATTACTCTTCCCACATTTGAAAACTACTATTAAACACACACCTTTCTCATTCCTCTTGTCATTATTGAGGTACAATGTATTTTAATATGGGCTCAGGAAGTTCCGGAGACAACTTCTTTTTCACTATTTGAATATGATATAGGTTCATTTCCCACTCAGTCCCAATGTCCTTGGGGTCCATTCAATTCCCCAAACTTCAACTCCTGCATCTTCTCATCTCCAGATACTTCAGGATCTTGACTCCTCTTTACTTGTCACCACAGCCTGAACCATTTTTGCAATTGAAAATGCTTTACTTCAATAATTATAAATTCAGTTATCCTATTTTCAGTCTCTCCAGGTACCTGTTCACCCAAGTTTTTCTTACTCTGTGAATATGTAAAAATCACAAGCATGCTGATATTTCTCCTTTTTTCCATGGCTTCAATCTCAATATTTTCAAGCATCTTGTCTGCTTTTTTTTTTTTTCCATTCTGGCCTTGTGGAAAATGCCCAATGCTGACCTTAGTAAAATACCTTCTTTTCTCCTGCCTGCAACAAAGCCAGGAAGACTGAGAAGATAATCACATAGTCTCCAAGGGGTAGCTCTGCCTACTTAGCTCCTGAGTCCTCAGAGACCCCTTCCATGCTGTTTGGCCATGCTGTTCTGTCTTGCTAATCTCCTCTTCTGTTACCCTCAATATCAATTCCAAACCCTCCCCACTCCACTTAAAAATATAATCCCAGAAAAACATACTTAAAGAGTATTCAGCAAGCATTCTTTAAATTTATTTGTAAGTCTGCATTCTTACTGGAATCTACACTGTCTTATCCTTTTTTCCATCTGTAATGGATAGGGTTAATTTTTTATAGCTATTCACACAATCTCTATTCTGGCCCAATTTAGGCCACCTACTCAGTATAGTGAACTTGCTCATTTGATCCTGTCCTTTCTCTTCAATATTTTCTAACTCTATTTTTATGCTACTTTATTACCATCAGCCCTTAAACATACTCAAGCATGTCTGATATTATTTTGAAAACCCAGTCCTCCTTCTCTACAATGTACACTGACATTACCTTATTCTTCCTTCAATCCAGTATTACGTTCAAAGAGATAGATGTGCCCTAATTTTCTCAGACTTCCATTTTTTCCAGTTAGTGACAATCTTGATTTTACCTAGTCCAATATAGCTGAAATTTCTCATACCAATAATTCTAAACCACTCCTTACTAAATAGATCTCCCATGGTGTACTCCTGATAGCTCATCAACGCCAGGCTCAGCTATCTGCTTCCTTATCTTGGCTTCTGTGACACACGCTTTCATCAATTTTCTGGTACAAATCCAAAAAATCTTCCTTTACATTCTTTTATGTTTGTCTAACCCTAAAGTGTTGGTGGTTTTCATGTCTCTTTCAGGACTCATTTTTTTCACGGTATGTATTTCTTACCAGCAATCTGTTCCACACCCATGCTTTCAATTAACATCTTTTTGTTGATTATTCATAAATATCTTGAGTCCACATTTCTCTCTTGGAGTTTAGGTTCAAATATTTATCTGTTTGAATTAACATCTGCATGTGGATGCAATAGGCACTTCAAACTCATGAGTCTAAAATAGAACTTGCCATATATTATTCTCCTCCTGAGTTTCTATCCTCAAGGAATAGTATTATCAAATACCCTCATGTTTAAGGTAAGACCTTGGACTTATTTAGCTTATAACAAGTAAAGCAGACTAAAGACTCTATATATTCCTTCTGTTACAAAACAAGTAGATTCTAGATAAAACATGAATTTTAAAGCATTACTAAGGATTTGTAGGACGTAAAGAAGATCTCCAAGGATACCATTCAATTGTTTCCCCCACAAAACAAAACAAAGCAAAAGCTATAAAGAAAGTGGGAGCAGTATATGTTAAACAAAGTAAAAATAGAATTTCCTCAGAGGGGGATGTTTAAAATCAATATTGCTCTATGAAGATCAAGCCTTGTGCTAATAGCAGACAGAGGGAGGAGATAAACCTACTCCTCTCCTTCTCTTATAAAGACAGGGAAAAATAGAATTCCCTAAGGCCCTCAAGATCCCATCATCAAACCCACTTTGGTGGATAGCACCACTTATTTAGGACCTAGTGATTCCAATGGAATAAGATCAAACAAATACACACTTTTATCTAAAGGACACACACACACGAGGACTCAAAATCAGTTAATGAACAATAACATATTTAGACTACAAAAAGAAATAACTGTTGGGATCATACACTATGGAATATGTAAACATTTACATGAAATATTTGAAGAAACAAAAGTATTTTAAAATAAACTTATAATACTGACTATAAAATGATCTGGCAGATTTAATGAGTATTAAATTTAAATATGAGAAATAAAAAAGTATATTTTTTACTTCTGTACTGAATAGGTTAAACAGAAGATTAAACAAGATGAAGGGAGAATTAATAAATGGACAAACAGAGCTGAAGAAATTCCCAGGATGCAGCATAGAGAAATAAGAAAACAGGTGACATGAGAGAAGCTAAAGGATACCAGGGAGTGATGAACAGGTCAAGCCTGTTTCTAAAGAACCCAGAAGGTGAAAAGAAACAGAATACAGCAAGACTCAACCAGACTTTATCAAACTTGACACCAATTGATCAGAAGACGCACATTCTTCTTGAGCACATGCAGTTTACTTGCAGAAATTGCCCACAGACTTCCACTGAAAAATTCCAACCAATTTTAAAGATCCACCTCTCCGACAATCACTTAGAAGTCAATATAAACTTTTAAAAAAAGTCTATAATTTGAAAATGCAATGTAATCCACAATTCAGTACAATCCCAATGAAAATATTAATAATACAAAGTACAGATGTAGAAAAATTGAGTAAAAATTTATATGAAAACAGAGCCCTTAAAATAGTCAAAACACTTACTAAGAAGAAGCAGTAAGGAAACTTGTCCTATAGATTGCAAGATTTCTTATAAATCTATAGTAATTAAGGCCATGTAACATTAGTCAGAGTATTGACAAGTTGAGCATTAGAAAAGCAAATTACAGAAGCCAACTCTGTGATTAATGGAAACCACGTTAGAAAGAGGTGGGCTTTGCAAGAAATTACCAAAAGGAAATCACCATTTATTTATTCAATAAATGGTGCTTGGAATGACCCAGAAAGGAGAAATCCCCCACAAAACTTCCTGTTTTTTACAAAGAAACCAATTTCTAATGGAATGAAAATTTTAATGTGAAAGACAAAGCTTTAAGGAAATATATAAGAATCACTTTATGAAATTTGGAGGAGGAAGTCTTCTTAATTAAGATCCACATGCACATGAAATGTACCATACATCATAAGATTAATTCATTTGAAACACTGAGAATGGATGTTAGCTAAATAAAATCACATAGAAAACAAAAAGAAAAAAACAAAATCTGGGAGAAGACATATAACAATTGGAGATACTCAGAGCAATAATGCAACAAAAATAAATAAAAAGGGGTAATGAATACAAAGTAAGAAACAAACACAACTCATTATTTATAATATGACTGTCCAAGTAGAGAACCATAATGTATCTTGAGATAGTAAATAGTTAGATATACCATGAAGATTTACTGCTCAAAGTAGTTAGAAAAAGATCACTGCACTGAAAAAATGACAAAAAGGATTGAACAATCATCTCTCTGAAGAGGAAAGACGGAAGAAACACAGAGCAAAAAAACAAAACAAAAACCAAAAAAAAAGCAACAAACATAAAAATATGTTGTTTCATTAATTCATTAAAGAAAATTTAACCTTATTTTTAGAAACAGAAAATGAAGTGAAATCAGTGAACCTGGGCACTTGCAGGATAAAATTGTTGTCCATATGCCAGTAATGTTAATTTAAGGAATAAAACAACAAATACTGAATATCACAGAATGTACTGGATTCTGACCTTGAGAGCTGGGGGAGGGAAGTGGCATTTCCTCCATTTCTTTTTTAATCTTTGTATTTTAGCGCTGAGTCACAGAACATAGCAAATTCAACACAAAAAGAACACAGAGGATCTTAAATTGTGTTAGATTCTTCTTTACTTGCCATGGGAAGTCCACAGCAAAGCAGGAACAGTATGGCAATAACATACCCCTGAAGGGTGTGATCCTATACCTTTAAATAACATAGTGTTGTAAACCAATGTTATCTCAATTGAAAAAAAAGGAACACTAAGATGCCTGAACTGTACTCTTGGTCTCTTTAAACATTCAGTTTCAACATTTTTTTTTTTAACGCATACACAGTGTTTAATTTGTTGGGATAATATTTACAGATAAACAGTTACACGCTATAGACAATTACCAATACTTCTTTATACAGTTCATATTTCAATATATCAACACTATTCTATTTACTACATGAAAGACATAACAACCTGAAAACCCAACTATGGCTCCATCAATGTATTTTCTCTTTGAACTTTGTTGTTAAGTGAAGTGAAATAGATGAATTAGTATATATCACTGTAATCTCCCAAATGAATGTCAAAAAGTTGATTAAAATTGCATTGGCGGGCCTCCCTGGTGGCACAAGGAGTTAAGTCTCAGCCTATGAAGCTATCGGCAGCCACTACAGCACAAATTTAATCCCAGACCAGGGAGCTTTCCACATGGCGCGGCAGACCTCTCCTGTCTCGCCCGCTGCTCCTCTCAGCAGTGTACTTCAGTGGATCCACCTGTTCTGCTCCCCACTCTTCTCTGGTGAATCCTCTTAACCCCCCACCCCGTCATACACACACACCTCTGGCCTACACCCCAGGTCTTGTATGCATAAATAAATAAATCTTTAAAAAAAATCTGCATTGGCAATAATGCAGTTAAAGTTCAAAAATATTCACCAAGATGCATTTCTCAAATCTATATGAAACAACCTAAATAAAAACCTCTATTTTAAAAAGTCTCTAGTAAACATTGATTACCTAATAGGTATTAAAATAGTTGTTGTATTTTGACATGATTTGCTTTATTGAATGAGATTATTTGTCAAAGGGTTTTACTCAAAATTCATACTTCTAAATTTAACAAAGAGAAGAAAGAAATACACTTCTTTGTGAAATGTGTAGGACAGCTTTATGTGACCTGGAAAAGACAGCGTAAATACAATTCACTAGAAAACTTTTAAACAGGTTTAAATTGCTTCTGCAATGGTGCACACTCACTCTAATCCCTTCATTGCATTGCTTCTATTATGTTTACCTGAGAGTTACTGTTTAAATGTTATACCATTTCCAACTCCTTATATCAAAATGATTTGCTGCAATCAATTTTTTCTTCAAACCAGTGGTTTTGTTATTTGAGCAAAAAAAAAAAAAAAGATAATCAATGACTTTCTAGATCTTAGAAAAGCAGTAAGTGTTGAAGAGATTTGTTTCTAGAGATTCAAATCTTGGTTCTACTCTTTTTTTTTTATTGTTATTTATGTCTTTTACATTGTGTATTCCCCTTGGGCAGCCCACCACCAATTCACCCGTGACCCATCGCCATCATCCCTTATGCTCTTTTCTTCCCCATTTTGAGCCCTTATCCTCCCCCCTCCCTCACTGAGTGTCTTTTTCCTGTTTGGCTCCCCTATATTCCTGTTATAAGTGAAACCATTCGATATTTTTCTCTTTCTTTCTGGCTTATTTCGCTGAGCATGATCCTTTCTAGTTTCTAACCACATACCTAACTCAAGATACCCTCACTCCATGCCTTCCTCTTTTCTTGGTCACATGAGCTCATGGGTATGGAAATACATTGAGAAATACATGTAAAGTTAAACCCAGAGCTTGGCACATACATATATTAGAAGCTCATTAATTAATGGATACTTTTGTTAAATTAGATACCAAGTCATGAAGTTGTGGCAACTCTTCGGGACAACTTGGTCCCAGGAATTTGGTCACAATAAAGCATAATGTACCTCTTCGGGGCATCCACTGTCCACCCAGTCCTGCCGATGACGATCAAATCCACTGGAACATCTTCAGAGAAGACCATGTTGCATTTCAGAAAAGCAAATAAAGGGTGAAGAGCGGGAGCAGAAGTTAAAAGAAAAAAGTGATAAGTAGTTAATTCTCCAACTTTTAGTTTAGAGCAACACAAACTTTCTTAGTTAATTCTCCAATTTTTAGTTTAGAGCAACACAAACTTTCTTCAGCAGAACCATTAACTAGAGCAGCAGCGAATCATTTACTGTTTTTCGAGTGGTGACTTGCTCCTTAGGTCACTAGTAGGACATTAGTCCACCGAGACCCACCTGAATCTTCCGCAGCAGAAGACCAATTACTATTTGGTGAAGTTAGTTTTCTTTTTCCTCATTTTTTTCTCATCATCAAACAAATGGATATAGACAAATTTCATGCAGGTAGCATTTATTCTTGGAACTCACACCTCTTTTTTTTTCTAATTTAAAAAATTAAGACCCATAGTCACACAATCTATTTTGCAGTAAAGGGCAAACTCGGAAAGTACAGAATATTCAAATCCTCACATTCCAAAGAAAGTCTGGCCCTTGTCTGGCTTCTGGGAGATAACCTCTAAGCCCTTGGAATATCCTGCCTGATAAGAGTGTCTTTGTATATCTTGTGTCTTGCACTGTGTGAGATAGTTTATGCTAACAATATGATTTATCATGACTGTCTGCTTTTATTCTCCTGGAAACCTGGGCCATGTATATCAGTCTGACCTTTTGGAGGGGCTGGAGACTACAGATAAGGTCAGTCATGGAGAATTCCCTACCTCCAAGATCCTCAATAAAAGCCCTGGACACCAAAGCGTGGGCGAGCTTTCTCGGCTCGAACACTTGGGGTACGTTTTCACAAACTGCTGCTGGGGGACAGGAGAGGACAGCTGGCAGCTTGTGCCTGGTTGCTCTTGGATCTGCCCTACCTAACTTGGACCTTTGCTGATTTTAATCTGTATCTTTTTCTTGTAAAAAGTAATGGTCTTCAGTAAAACAGCTTTTCTGAGCTCTATGAGTCTTTGTGCGTCACCTCATTGGTGTGTGTGTGTGTGTGAGGATCCCTAACACTATGATTAGGTCATATTTAAAAGTTCAGTTCAGCAAACGCTAAGACTTTGGTTCACTCCTCCTCTCTTCCTTGACCAGAATCTATTTTCTGGCCTCCCTATCAATCCAGATACAGTGCATTCATTTTTCAAAACCTAGAAATTAGTACCCAGAATCCACACTGATAAAGCTTCCTAGTTGTCATGGTCCTACCTTGCTGAATGATTTCACTTTTCCCCATATTTTCTAGTAGTAACACTTAGCAACTTCTTTTTCACTTGTTTTGCAATGAGTCTACATGATGACTTTTTCTAAGAATTCTTTCCAGAGATTATGTCCCACGGCATGAATGAACCTAATTTAATTCAAGTGGAATGTGAAAATGACTCTATTGTCAATGAAAAAGACTGTATCTATCATTCTTCCCAGACATGATCCATTAGAGCTCAGATATTTTATGCCTACCATCTGTGTTGAATGAGCCTGAGTGTAGCATAAACAGCAGTGTGTGAACTGGCATCCTAAGTCTGAGAATCCCCACTTGGTCAAGGGCATCTCTGTTTACCCAAAGAGATTCTGACATTTGGAGTTTATTTAATTGCAGATGAGTGAGACGGTTTTCCCCAACATGCTTCCTTTCAAGTTGGTTCCATATTGAAAAATGTGCTGACATTCTCTTTTGCAAGTTGGGGATAAATCACTTTTCTGCGTAAAGATTGTTTTGGGACCCACCTGACCACATTAATTAATGGAATGGACAATTTTTGAAATGCAGATTGTCTTCACTTACTTTATTCCAGATGTATTCAAAGGCAATGTAATATATAACTCTCACTTTATAAGAGGACAGTACAGTTGCTTACATTTATGGATCAAGAAATTTTATCTTAAATAATTAAAAGTAGTTAAGTCCTTCAATTTATTAAATTAATCCATGAAACAACAAAAACAAAAACCGCTTGCTTCATTTATTATAGAATCTCTCAGTTACATTGTGTGAAATTAGGTTTTACTAAAAATGTGATTCAAATTTAGTAATTCATTTGTTTATTTACTCATAATTGGATCCCTATTGGCTGATCTACAGTTTACTAACTGCTAGAGTGGGAAGGATTGAAATGGTAAAACACAAGTAAGATTTGATTTGTAAAGCTCATATATTGTAATTAACATTTCTTTTTTAGAAATAATTGCGAGACTATCTTTTCATTATTTCAGAATTCTAACCAAAAAGCACTTTTGAGAACACTTTCCTTGCTTTGCTGGTTTTTTTTCTTGCTAAAACACAAAGGCATTAACCATGCCATTGCTTAAGCATATTGATTTTCTGACATTTTTTAATAGTGTTGGCAAAGAGATTCTCCTACACTGGAATCACCTAGCATTCATGTTATCATTCAAGTTTTTTTTTTTTTTAAGATTTATTTATTTGTGCATACAAGCTGGGATACAGGCCAGAGGCGTGGGGTGCCGAGAGGGTTCACCAGAGACAGTGGAGAGCAGAAAAGGCAGATCACCGAAATACACTGCTGAGAGGAGCAGCAGGTGAGGCAGGAGAGGTCTGCCGGGCCATGTGGGAATCTCCCCAGACTGGTGTCAAACTCGCGTGCTGCTGCCGACAGCTCTACAGCACAGTGCTTAACTGCTGCGCCACCAGGGAGGCCCATCATTCAAGTTCTTAGGTTCAAGATTCCCTAGCAATTGGGGTCAGCAATTTTCATTGTAATCAAGCACCATGGTGATTCTTAACATGAATTTTCTTTACAATGAAATTTGAAAACCACTGACTTCCTGTATGACATGTAACTATGGCAGGCCCCTTACTCACACCTCCAGCTCACTCACCATGTAAAACATGTTTTGATTTTCCTCCTTCCTTTTCTTTACAAGTGCTGCTCTAAACATGCTATTATATGACCCTCCTCTCTACTAAGCAAACCCAATTTAATGCAAGCTTTATATCATCAAGAAGCATCTCCTTCTCCTCTCACCCAGAAGAGTTAGCAACTCTACCCAGAAATGCTACCCCAGAACCCAGGATAAGCATCTGTTACTGCACTACACTGGTCGCCTCCCAGTTCATCCTACTCACAAAATTAAGGGAGAAGATGGTTTAAAGGGGCATCTGTAGCAAGGTGCTCGAGTTAGAATTTTTCCTTGGCATAAAATAGGTGCATGATCAGAGGTTGGTTTTTTTTTTTCCCCATCTATGCTTACTCCCTCATCAGTAAAGTGTGTAAAGGTGGTTATATAAGTGTTAAAAGAGTGTTTGGCACATGGTAAACATTCAGTAAATAATACCTATTTTTCACACCTAAGTCTTTGTAGTACCCATTTAACAAGGTTGAAATTTGTTTAGTATGAATAAGTGAGGTATTTCACTTCATAGACAGAATTTAGAAAAGTGTTCAGGAATTAATTCTGTGTAACATATTAAAGTGACCTGGGTTTTATATGCAAAGTAATTCCTCATCATATTTGAGACTTAGTAATATAGATTTTTTTGAGAGAAAAATCTAAGTTGCTCTCAAACACGGACTAAATCCTTATTCAGTACTCAGACAAAGATTATGCAGTTTTATAAATATTCCTAAAACATTGATTTCAACAAAGTCTGGGTTTCTAACTAATAGGTTTCCAATGTTTTTATTTGTAAGTTATTTTCTTCTTCTCACTCTTTCCTAATTTCAAACAAACTGATAGAGCTATACTTCAAATTAATTGTACTATTCTCCACTAAATTTCAGAGATGTTGATTTCAAAGTCTCTTAGAATCATGTTAAGTAAATCCATTAAGCAAGGAGCCTAGAAAATAAACAATATTCTCCTAGCTTGCATCATCTATTCATTCAAGAGATTAGAGTGTAAATCTCATCACATCTCTAACTTATCTCAGTTTCGTAGGAAGGGTTTCAGAAATACAACTTTTTTTGTAAATGAATATATATTCAGGTAAAGGAAACAGTGCACGTTAAAATACATATATAAGCAATACATAAAAGATTAAAAATGAAGTGCATATCTTACTGCACAATTTTATGTGTCATTTCAGCAGTGAGATGAAACATCTGAAAAAAAGAACTTAGGAAAGAAACATCGCAGAATCTTAAGATCCAATTTGGAATTAATCTCTAGATCAGGAGTAAGCAGTTGTTTTCTGTACAGACTAATAGCAAATATTTTAGACTTTGTACACTATATAATTTCTGCCCTACCTATTCATCTCTAGCCTTGTAGCTCATAAACAGCCACAGACAAATGCATAAAGAAATGGGTATGTCTGTGTTCCAATAAAACTTTATTTATAAAACAGGAAGTGGGTTACATTTAGACCATTTGCTATAGCTTGCTGACCACTGTTTTAGATTAAGATATAACAACAAAGGTCATTAAAATTCTGAAAAATTTAGAACAAATACTTCATCAAGGTTTGTGATGATTTAAATGAGTCCTTTCAGTCTTAGGTGTATTTATGAGTATGCTATCTTAGTGAAAAACCAATTGTACATTTAATAAATTTTCTTGCCTTGGTATGCAAAAGTATGAATTATGGTTATCCAGTATCAAAGCAATGGAAAGATGATTAAAAAGAAACAGAAGTATTTTAGATGAGAAACAAGCATAATGATAAACAGTCATGATTGAAACTAATAATATAGTTTGTCATTAGATGAAATAGGTAATAGGGAGAATGAAGCTATAAGATATGAAAATTTCATTGTGTTTTGAAATAGTAAACAAATAATAGGAAAGGTAGGTTATAAAATTTAAAATGTTGATTATGATCATCATTATTTTCAATAAAAAATTTAGTCAAAAATTTTATCTCATTTCCTATAAAGGGCGTGCTACTTTCTAATTGGCCTCAGAAATGAGATGGATGATTTCACTTCTAAAAACATTTCTCCTGAAAAAAATAAACTTGATTTAAATTTTTTTCAGGATTTTCATGTCTGCACCACTCATCACATCAAGCTCTGGGAATGACAGCTATTTCTTTCTTCTTCTTTTTTTTTTCCCAAGACTTACTTATTTTTGAATACAATACAATCTGGGGTGCAGGCCAGAGGTATGGGGCTGTGAGAGAATTCACTAGAGACAGAGTGGGGAGCAGAACAGGCAGATCGACCGAAATACACTGCTGAGGGGAGCAGTGGGTGAGGCAGGAGAGGTCCCACATGCTGCATAATGTGGGAAGCTCCCCTGCAAGGCATCGAACTTTGCACCAGCAGCCGCCTGACAGCTCCACAGTGCTGCACTTAACCTGCTTAACCCGTTGCACCACCAGGGAGACCCGGGAATGACAGATATTTCTAAGTACACAGTAACCCATTACAGAGACAATATTATCAGATAAATTATGAAATTTGACATCATTCTAATATGCAAGAATATAGAGTATGTTTTCCTTTAACTTTTGATACAGCTCAGAATAAAAATCCAATGGCAACAGGAATAGTTATCTACAGAATGCAGGAACTTTGCTTCAGAAAGGAGTTACAGATGTAAACGGCAGTCAAATCATCAGCTATCTTATATCCAGAAACTTGTCATTTCTACATATGGCATTCTCCCAGAGTTGCAGGTTTTAGACAAAAGCTTAATCTTATATTTCTAAAATCTACAATAGTCCTAGTATGTATTTTAAAGATTAACAATATCAAGGATATTAATCCTTGCAATTTCTTTTTTTCTTATTAAAAAAGTTCACATCTTATTCCCCCTTGCCTGATTATTTGTAAAAAGGATATTCCTGTTATTTTTGTTTTTATTCCTTCTACCATTCATTGAAAAATATTTTCAATATGGAAAATTATTTTTGTAATTGGTTTTTCATACTGGGAGTCTTCTTTGAGTGTCATCATTTGAGGTCTAGTTTGTTTTCATTTTGGGGTTGTATAGGGTGGGAAAGCATTGATGTTTAGAGTAAGCGAAATTACAACATTCAGAATTATCTAGAAATAAGTTATTCCTGAAATCATTCTGATTGAAAACCACTGCTGATATTGGGAAAATATCATTAGCATTTGTGTACTGTCCATGATTTAAGGGAATTAAAAATATATAAAAGTAGACAAATATGCATTGAAATTACAATAAAACTTAAAAATTTTGATAAAATTACATAAAAATAAATCAATTATACAATAGACAATCCATTAATCCTGATTAGGGCAAAGCAACAGCTTTGAGTAACAGCTCAGAGCTGTGAACTCTCAACAGAGTTTAATCAGAGTGGTGTCACCTTTACCTCAGTGATTAAATAATTCAGCACTAATTTTACAGACATAAAAAATTTCTTACCACTCAGAAAGTGCAAGAGAATGAAATATTCACCTATACGTAAATGGTTAAAAGCCATTTGTTACAAAAGGTTTGAAACGACTGCTTGCAAAATTAATCTCACAGTAAAACTCAATTTTTACCTTTGTTCCCTACCCAACTCAAGTACTGCTAGTACATATTGAAATATGTGGCTGAAGAAAGTTAAAACATTATACAGTTAGTTTGGATGTATCTTGTCAAATAATCATCACAGAGCATCACATATTCTATTTTTTCACAAGTTTAAGCCCTTTGCTTGAACATTTGTTTGTGATTGCTGTTTGTGTTTTTTTTTTTTTTTTTTTTTTTAAGAAAACCAATAGCTATTGAAGTGGTTAAACCTGAATTCTCAAAGACATCCAGTTTTGTGCTGTTTCACCTGCTTCAAGTGGATGTGGATGCATTTGAAATGGAAAGCATGCAATTTCAGAGCTCTTCAATTAGATAAAAAGACAGATTGCTCCAATATGTCTTGCAAACTTTTTGAAATAAACTGTAGTGAAAAATACAGTTAACATCAAGTATTCAGATGTGAATATATCTGTGTAAGTATTTGTGCACTAAAACTAAATAATTGCTATGATGCTTATCATTTTTCTTTTTTTTTTTGAAAGATCCAAGGAGATATTTTATATTCCATTCTATTTCATTTAAATAAATGTTTGTTGCAACCCACTGGGTAACTGGTAGCATGGTCCACCTGAATTGTAGCCTGCATTTTGATAATACTATCCCTATAAGCAATTTAAAATTTTAATCCTATTTATACTTTAAATAGCATGGATTGGTTTTAAAGACAATCATTTTATTAGAAAATTACAGAAAAAGATATACAAAAATAAATTAAAATAGATGACATTCTAACACTAAAATATTGTTAGTTTCATTTCCCACCTAGTCTTTATTTAATGCATATTTACTTTTACCTATGTATTAATCAAATTGAAATCACAGCAGGTCATAACTTGATTTTGCAGTGTTAATATCATTGTTGAGAAAATTTTCAATTCCCATAAATATTCCTTGAGAGTTAATTTTTAGTGATAGCATATATTCCACTATATGGCTTATAAAAAATTTATTCAACCTTTGTATGAACATACACATGTCATTTTAAGCCTTAAAAAATAGCACCATCATCCTTTCTTTTTGTAATTTGATGCATTAAAAATAACATCTCATGTTTTGATTAGCATTTCTTCTATTAAATATGAGGTTAAAATTTTAAAATGTGTTTATTGACAACTCTATATTTTTGAATTATACACTAATTTATTTTCCTCTTTTTATTTGATTGGCCATCCTTTTTCAAAAATAGAATTTCTATGAACTATGAGTGATAAGCACATTAAAAATCTGTCAAATACATAAATCCTCTGTCTTTAATTTGCCATTCATTTCTAAATATGAGAGTTTTTTGGCATATGGCAGTTTGTAGTTTTCTACTTTGTGAAATTCTTTAACCTTTTCTGTCAAGCTTGCTTTCTTTGCTTTTTGCTCAGAAAGACCTCATCCACTTTGACATTAAGTAAATGTTTTACTGTAGAGCCTTCCAGTTAGCTCATTATTCATTCTTTACTCTCAATTTTCTAATCTATCTTAAATTTACTTTGGTATACGGTGTGAAATTAAGAACCAAACCTAAATACATAAATTTTATTCAAATAGATGGCTGAGTCCCTGGATTATTTGCTAAATAATAAGCCTTTATTTATAGTTTGAAATTGCATATTTTATCACATCATAAACTCAAATGTTAAGATCCATTTCTAAACTTGTATACTCGTCCATGGATTGCTTTCTACCTTCTTTGATGATGTCTGTAATGATTTCACTATTACAGTTTTATATTATGACTTAATACCTACTATCTTGTCTTCCATCACTGATCTTATTTCTAAGGTTTTCCAACTTCTCTAGTCTCCCTATGGTTTCTGTAAGAACAGCCTGATGTTTCAAATAAAAATCCTATTTTGAATTGATAGGGTCATTGTGGAAATAATTGACATTCCAGATTTTCATTTACTAAATTGTGTATTTTGCTGTTCTAAAAAGTACCTCATCAAACTTTCATTGTTTTCCTTGTGTAGGATCTATACTATATGAAGTCTGTAGGTAGTTATTCAATTTTTCTCTTGTTAAAGAGCTTTAATCATTAAATTTCCTAACTAATTATTTTTGACATGGAAAGCTATTGATTTCTGTGTATTTTCTAACTGGTGTCTTTAGGTACAAGGTGCCTTGCTTTCCTTCCAGTAGTCATGACTTTTAGTTGCTTTTCTTTGTGCATTAACCAGAATGATAGAATTCTATTACATAATAGTGATAATCACATCATTGCTTTCTTCCTTATATTTATACTAATTACACTGGTCAACAGTGAGATGATAACTGACTTAGAAAGGCCCTCATCTGTAGTATCTTGGTGTGCTGAAGATGAATATAGCCCTGAAAAATTTTTATTAGCTCTCATTTTGAAGGTATTTCATATAATTCATTTTATATGTTTCACCATGTAAATTTATCTAGTAGGACTGCAACAACATCCTAAATCAGCCTAGAATGATGTAATATTGCATCACAATGCATAATACCATCATGCACACATCATCCAGAGTTGATTGCATCATTTTCTAATGCACTGCAATACTACTGCCAGGTGGTTGCTGAAGTAAGCTGATGTCAGCAGTGCACTATAGAAAGCCCTGTCGGAAAGGTTGAGCATTGAAAATATTTCAGACTTTGTGCGAGACAGTTTCAGCTACTGTTCCATAGACCTGTTATTATTTTATCCATTTAGGCACAATACGGAACAGTAATGCCTTGAAAGTGCGTTAATAGCATGGACAATTTCTGCTCTATTTGTGGGGAAGTGACTTTGACAACCAGAAGAAAAGTATCACTTCTCAAGTGAAGAAGGCTTATCATCTTGACTTCGGATGCAAGGTTGGTGACCAAGACAAGCCTTGGGCCCTGCATATATGCTCTGCTACATGTACGTTGTATATGTTGCTTTCACAGTGGTAAAATGGCAAAAGACCATCAATGCCATTTGCAGTATCCATGGTGTGGAGATAGCCAAGCAACAACATAAAAGATTGTTACTTCTGCTTGGTTCCCTTTCTTTCTCGTGGAATAATGAAGCAAAAGAAGTCGAGAATAGTCTACCCAAACGTTCTGTCTGCATTGAGATGACCGGTTCAACAACTTGCTGCAGGGTGATGCGAAACAAGCATGGGATGCTTTTTGCCTTTTTGTCTACAAACTTTCTTGGGAATGTTAGGGCAGAAAACTACAAGGAACTAGTAGAAGACATGCTGTTGCAGTACCAGAAACTTGGCTGCAGTATGTCTCTAAAGATCCACCTCCTTAATTCCCATCTGGATTTCTTCCCTGAAAACTGTGATATGGTTAGTGATGAACATGGTGAATGTTTTCATCAAGATATTGCATCAATGGAACAAAGAAACCAGGCAAAAAGGTCCACTACAATGCTGGCTAACTACTGCTGGACACTCCCCAGAGATGCTCCTGAACAGCTGTATAAGAGACAAGCGAAGAAATCTAAGAAGTAGTCTATGACTTGATTTTTTACAGGTATTAATCATAGGGCTATTACTATTGGCACGCATTTTGTGATGTAAACATCAATTTATTGCAGACTACAAAAAAAAAAAAAACTAGAGCCAAAATTAGAATTTGACTGTCATATTCGTGTTGAGCACATACAAATTGACAGGAAATCACTAATTTTATTTCAGTATCATGACTTCTGTAAAAATTTGTTGACCAGGGGTTGGCATGCGTTTCGTGATGTAAATGTCAATTTACTGCAGATTACAAAAAATACCAGAGCCAAAATTAGAATTTGACTGTCACATTTGTGTTGAGCACATGCCAATTGATAGGAAATGACTAATTTTATTTCAGTGATATGACTTTTGTAAAAATTTGTTGACCAGTGTTATTATATTAATATATATCCTTCTAGCCCCATCTGTTAACATTTTTACCAAGGAAAAAATGTTGGATTTTATTACATGTGTTTCCTTCTATCACAATGACTAAGTAAATGATCTTTAAAAGTAGTATGATTAATTAATAGATTTCTTTAAATGAAACGTTTATATTCATGGAATACATTGAGTATTTGATCACATTTTCATTATTTTAACTGTTGGATCTAATTTTTAACTATTAATGTTTTTAAAATAAATGCTTATATTGAGAGAAACCACCACACCAAACCGAGAGAGAGAGAGAAGAGAAAGAAAGAGAGAGAGAGAGAGAGAGAGAGAGAGGGAGGGAGGAATGAATAAGAGAAATCAGCCTACTGACTAGAAGAAGATATTTGCATACACATCTGAGAAAGGGTTAATATACTATATATATAAAGAACTCACACAATCACTAAGAGTAAAATAAACAACTCAATCAAAATATGAGCAGATGATCTGAATACACACAGAAAACATAGAGATGACCAACAGGCACAATACATTTCTCAAATTCATTTCTTATTAGGGAAATGTAAATCAAAATGACAGTGAATTATCACCTCAAACCTGTGAGAATGCCCTAGATCTGACATTTGCTGCAACAAAGATGAAATTGGAGGATTATGCTCAGCAAAATACATCAGATGGGGAAAAATAAATACTGGATTGTTTCATTCATATGTTTAAAAATTTAAAGCTAAGGAACAGATAACACTAACCAAAACAAACTTTTAATATCTGACTGCAAGCTGTGGCTATCAGAAGAGGAAGGAGGACGCTCAGGAGGGAGAGGGCTCATGGACTGTGGTGGAGCATTATTGGTGCTGTGGTGGTGAGTACAGACATATATTTGTAGAGGTGGCCACCTGCACAGCAGTACAATGTGTGCACTTACATATACAAAGTTGTAGATCATGTGTCCCTCAATAAAAAAGAAAAAAAGAGGGGAATAACAGGTTTTGGTAAGGGTGTGGAGAAAAACGAGTATTTTTCCTTTTTGCAGGCTTTATAGAAAATTGTATAGAGAGTCCCTAAAAAACTAAACAGGGAAATACCATATGAACTTACAATACCATTCCTAGGTATTTTTCTTAAGAATGTGAAAATACTAATTTGAAAGGATAGATGCACCCCAATGTTCATAGCAGCATTATTCACAGTAGCTAAGACATAGAAACAACTTAAATGCCCACCAATAGATAACTGGATAAAGAATTGTTAAATACTCAATGGAATGCTACTCAAATATTATAAAAGATGAAGCAGTGCCTTCTGGGACAACATGGATATAACCTGACATGATTATGCTGAGTGAAATAAGTAGAAAGTAAAAGACAATTACTGGATGGTTTATCTCATATGTGGGATATAAATAATCAAAGCCAATACACTAACAAATCACAATAATAATCCTCAGACTCTAAAAAAAAATATGGTGGTTACCAGAGGGGAAGAGGAGGGGGGATAGAGGAAAGGGCACACATAGTAAATTCGATGAAAGGAATAGCACCTAGAACTTTGGTGGTGGGTAGGAAAGGCAAATGCGTTTATTAAGGTATGGAATTTTACTCTCAAAATTTAAATAGTATTGTTAATCAATAATGTTGCATTTTTTAATTTTAGAAAAGGGACATTTATTTGTAATTATTTCTAAGTGGAAAATTAATCAGTTTTGTAGCGTTAATGCTTATAGTTGAGCATCCCCTCCAAATATGCCTTTTTACTTAATTCAATATGCAACTTTTAAAACTGTTTCTGGGCAGCATACTACCACATCCTGAATAACTGGGGAACACTGCATATTGCATCACATTAAAAAAAAAACAAACTCTACCTTGCCACACACCTCTCTTTCTGAATTCAGGAACTAAGAGCAATAGAATCTCTAGCCTTGAGTTCACAATCAATAACTTGATTAATGATTTTCAAAGTGCTGCTGGGGCACTGCTAGAAAAAAGCATATTCTCATTTAATATGGATAAAATGGAAAAAGAGAGTGAAGAAAGTGGAGACTACTGACATTGAGCGTGCAGTGGTTGACATGTGTTCCATAACTGCCTGTTGCATCACTCTTCCTCAGCCTGGCAATGTTCCTCATAATGATTCCCATTTGACTTAGCAAAAACTTAAGGCCACATTATTTAGAAGAGCATGAGTTTTAGAATTACATACATAAAATTGGATTTGTGTCTTGACTCTGCCATCGATTGTGTGATCTATGGTGAGTTATTATTGGAGATTCAGTTCTGTAAAATGGAGATTGTAAAATCTACCCTTGTTGGGATTTGGTGAGAATTGAGTGAGATAACAACAATGACACACTCTTTCAGCATTTGATGTATTAGGTACACAATAACTGTGAATTATTGTATGCTCTTTTACCTTCCATAATATCTAAAAAATATCTGAAAGTGCTTATTGGAAAAAAACAATGTAACTTATATATAACTGAAAATCCATATAACACCCCCCAAGTCTTGAGCCAGTATTTTTATCCACAAAGTTTGGGTTATGAAACAAAGAGGAGAAATCTTTTTGATGAATACTTTCTTAAGAATCTACATATTCTTTGCCAAGCATTCTACTTTGCTCTACTGGTCAAACAGAAGTGAAAGTTGAATCTTCAGTGAGAGAGAAAAAAGAGAGAGTCCTCCTGATTGCTATGAGCCACTAAAGTAAATCCTTAGTCACAAATAATATTGGAAATTTCAGGATTCCAATTTTGGGCCCCTTTTCTTAAAATTTCTTCACTTGATAGCACATGTTATTTATTTGTATGGTACCTTCAAATGCATAAAGTGGAAAGAGCAGTGACTTTTACTTTGTTGTTGGCTCAGAAAAGGAACATAAGGCCTTGGGGGTTTGGGTGTGCAGTGCCCCTGGAAAATGTTATCCTCTTACCAATAAATTTGTATTCCATGTTTCTCAGATAAATGGCCCCTGGTCTTTTAGAGATGTTTGTTTTCCTCAGGAACAACAACCATGCATGAATCAACTCACCTCTGTTCTGCCAAGTTAGCAAAGTTGGACTTGGTGAGGAACAAATAATCCCTGGATTAGATAACTGTCTCATCAAAGAAAGGTCTTTATCCTAATTTATTATTATGCTACTAAAATTTTCAGAATTTTACTTGGCATGTTGAGATTTACAGAAAAATGAAAAAAGATGGTATTTATACTTTCTTCAAGAACAGTGTCATGAACTTTTCTTTACTCCCATTTTGAACCATAAACATTTAGGAGAGGAAATAGACCATTACATTTGTCCCCATGTCCCTAATAAATTGTCCCAGACAAGTAAATCTCCTTTATTTCTCACTACTTAAAAGACAACGTCTTTCTACTCATAGCTGGTGAGAGGATTTAGGAAAAAAAAAAAAAACATATATTAGAAAGGATAGTACCTTTTAACTAGAAAAACCAGCATTAATTGCTGATCTTGAAACTCTGACCATGGTATATAGTTTTGCAGAGATCCTAAAAGATGCTGTAGTTGGTGAGAAAGAGATGAAAGAGTTTGGTTGTGAAAATCCCACCACATCTGGACTCAAGATTAAATATTATCTGTGTTGGGCCTCCCTGGTGGCGCAGTGGTTAAGCCCTGCGCTGTGGAGCTGTCGGCAACGGTGACGCAAGTTCGATGCCCGGCTTGGAAGATTCCCAAATGGCATGGCAGACCTCTCCTGTCTTGCCTGCTGCTCCCCTCAGCAGTGTATTTCCATTGATCTGCCTGTTCTGCTCCCCACTCTGTCTCTGGTGAACCCTCTCGCCGCCCCACAACTCTGGCCTGTACCCCAATTTGTATGCATAAATAAATAAATCTTTAAAAAATTATCTGTGCTGTATTTAGAGTTTCATTTTTCAAAACTATTTCTCCTGCTTAAGAAAAATTTTAAAAACATTTTGCTAAATCATTTGTATACCCTATTATATTCACCTAGTCTTACTATTGTTATATTTTACAAGGTAATTAAATCTTTCAGACAAGTACTATGAGTTCATTAAAAACAATATTATAAGGGGGTACTCCAAGAAAAGAAGCAACTTTTTCTCTGTGCTCTTAAGATGTGTGATTATAATGTCAGATAATAGTAACTGAGTGACTCTTGAAATGGTCAGTAGAACACTGTCTCTTAAAAGATACTTGTTTAATATTTTTTTGAGAATATACTTTCAATAGATACTGCATTTGTGTGATTTTGTAAGATATATGTTAAATTGAATATACATGTGTATTTAGCATATGTACATATGTATATATGTTTGTATATATAACAACTCATCACTTTCATTAAACATTTAAACTTGAAAATAATCATTGTTCCATTTCATCAATTTATATTAGTCAACGAACATTCTATTTCTCCATTGATATTTTCTGTTCATGGGGAACTCAATTTCATTTTCTAAATTCTTCAGAGTGAACATTTCATGAAGTAAATTGGTTTTGGTGGACATATTTCCAAGACTACTAGTATTTGCTACAGTATTTCAAACATTATATCAGATGATTTTTTCTTGATATTTAAATACTGCATGTTTATGAATTTTATATATATAAAAACATATTGATTAATATTAATTAATATATTAATTTTAATTATAATGTATATTATATATAATATAATATAATAATTATTAATTAATATATTAATATATTAATATATATGTAATATATATATTACACACTATTACACACACACACACCAGAGTTTAATTTGCTTCTTGGATCCAAGTTATGTAAATTATAATATCAATGCTTAAAAATAATATGCATAATTTTAGTAGTGCCTTTTATTATACATACAATTTTGTTTCTTTTTAAATTTTTGTTATTCCCTCTTCACTATAAGTTTGTTAGCCCACTAGGAAAGGGCCTGTTTCTAACATTGCAGCAGACCTAGATCCTTATGGAGATGACCAAAAATGGAGTAGCAAATTCATTCTACTTTAAAGAATGATTTTGGTCATAAAACAGTGTTCTGCTTCTTTATTCCCTAGTTTTATTCCACATCAGATTTGTCAGGCATATAAAATATCAAATTACTAAATGCTAATTCTATTAGAGTTTTATGCAGCTCATGTGTACAAATGTTCTATGTCTTATTAAAGGCGGCAAAAAAGAAGGATTTTAAGAATTTGGGTGTGAAGCAATTTTCTGCTTCATAAAATACAGTTAGTGTCACTTTATGTTAACAGAAACATTCTTGGATATGTACTTTTTTCTTTAGATTTGCTTTTAATGAAACTGACTTAGTTTTTCAGAGTACATTCCTTTGACTCATGAAAATAGAGTAAAAACCATTTAAGAATATGTGGCATACAATGTTGACCTGTAGTTCTCTCTTTCAGCTCATAAGACCCATCAGTCCAATACCCTCAGAATCGTTTTTATTAATCACTGTTCCACACTATTATGTGAGCTTGACCTTGTCCTTCATTTACTGACCTGGGGGATACTCAGTATTTTTCTCATTTATCCCGCTTCCATTTCCACTTCACTCAAAACAGCAGAACCCAATAAACAATGTTTTCTTTTTTTTTTTTTTAAGATTTTATTTATTTATACATACAAGCTGGGGTACAGGCCAGAGGTGTGGGGCGGCAAGAGGGTTCACCAGGGACAGAGTGGGGGACAGAACAGGCAGATCAGAAATACACTGCTGAGGGGAGCAGCAGGCGAGGCAGGAGAGGTCTGCCACACCATGTGGGATTCTCCCTGGCCGGCGTCGAACTCGCATCGCTGCTGCTGACAGCTCCACAGCGCAGCGCTTAACTGCTGCGCCACCAGGGAGGCCCCAGATAAACAATGTTTTCTGATGAAATATTTCTTTGTGAATATATATCTTATTCCCTCCCCCCCCCCAGTTAATCAACACATTTATTATATGCCCTTCATTTATCTGGGAAACTTCTCCTGTAAAGGGCCAGAGAGTAAATACTTCAGGTTTGTGAGCTGTATGGTGTCTGCCACAGGAATTCCATGGTGGAGAATAACCAAATGAACCTAGGAATTCTAGCTCTGCCTCAGTGCTGAATACACAAAAGCAGTTAAAATGTTGACAGTATCAGGGATGTACAGAAAGGTGTTAGGGCGGGGTGATCATATAATTTATGGGGCAAACCACTACACTTTTGAGAGGGAGAGAAGTGAGAGACAAAGCACAGGGCACTGGGACCACAGGCCAAAGCAGGTCTGTCCCGAGGTGATGCTGTACACGATGTTTAGGGAATGAAGCTGATTCTCACACCTCACAGCCATTTTTATTTACAAATTCTGAGTTCAGCTTTAGTAGGTCTTTGTAGTCAAATTTTCTTGACTCCAAATTTTCTTTATTTCCTACCATGTATGTATATTTGTTTACTTTGTCATTTTAGACAATCTAGGTTTATACTTGCATGCTGAAATTTTAGCATCTGCATTATTTTAAAACCATTCTCCTGAAATAAGCATCAGGAATTATTCTCTTTGCATAGGCTGAGTGTGTAGGGAGTGAAGAGCTCTGCTTGTGCTCTGTTTCCTGATACATGAGTGGAAAACTTGATAAGGAATAAAATAATATAGATATAGATGAAAATTCTCCTCCATGAAATATATTCATCACATAGCATTTTTGATACATGAAATTTTAATCTTTTTTTTTTCTTGGTCCTTGAGCACTCTATCCATGTGAAATTTTTACCAGTTTTTGAATTCATGGTTTTTAATTTTCATGATGATCCTATCTTGCCAATCATGTACATTGTTTTAAATATTGTTAAAGGAAATCCCATATGTACCTTTCACAGCAAACTATTCCAATATGCTCAAATGGAGGTTAGTGTAAATAATCTAAACCATTTTAGTGCTAAGGGAAGTGTGCCTTCCACTTCCCAATGCTTGTCCAGCACATGCACACACTTGGCAAAGCTACAAGTTGAAAGACTGGGAGTGGAAGATGAATGGAGCAATATCAACTCCAGCATTTTATTTTTTCAGCTCTACAGCCATACATCCATCCTCACATTTTTTTTAAATTTTAAAACCTGCCTCCACCAATTACAAGTTTTGCAACCATGGATAAGCTTTTCAACCTTCCTAACTCATATTTACTTAAACGCTGAAACAGAGACCCCAACACTTGTCTCTTAATGTGATTACAAGGATTAAATGAGATAACAGAATTAAGAGATTTTAGTGGAAGTAGAGAATTTCCTGTGAATTCTGGCACACAGATTAAAAGGTAGCTATAATAATTGTGTTGAGGGCCTCCCCGGTGGCGCAGTGGTTAAGCGCTGCGCTTGGAGCTGTCAGCAGAGGTGACGCGAGTTCGATGCCTGGCCGGGGAGATTCCCACATGGTGCAGCAGATCTCTCCTGCCTCGCCCGCTGCTCCCCTCAGCAGTGTACTTCTGATCTGCCTGTTCTGCTCCCCACTCTGTCTCTGGTGAACCCTCTCGCTGCCCCACATCTCTGGCCTGTACCCCAGCTTGTATGTACAAATAAAATAAATCTTAAAAAAAATTAAAAAAAAATAATTGTGTTGAGTAATTCCATTTATAAGACATTCTTATCCTTAAATCACCCCACTCATGTTCTGTCTTTCAAGCTCCTGAGATTTACCAGCAGGAGCAGCAGCAACAGCAGGCAGCCTGGGGAAAGATAAATGCATGTACTAGTTCAGTGCAGAGAAGGGAGAGATTAATTCTGATTCAAGCACAGGTCAATACATTGGTTTTCTGTGGTGGTGAGAAGACATTCTTTTAGGCACACAAAAATCTATGTGTTTTTAGGTAAACCTATCATTAGAAATCATTGCAACCAAGGTCATGCTTCATGTGAGAATAGTTCCTCCTTGACTATGACTTGTTATTGCAGGGAAAAGTCAAGAACTGAAGTGAAAGAAAACATGGGCCCTCTAGGGTGGAAAAGAGTCTAATCCTTTTTTATAATATCTCAAAAAAGTAATATTTGAATGCTAATCTTTTTTGAATCAATCTTATTTTTATTCCTAAATACCTTCTTCTTTATTTTCCATAATAACATATACTAGCTTGGTGAGACTGCCCTAAAATTATACAAAAATATATAGCACTACCTAGATGTTCTTAGAAAGAAATAACAGGATTAATATATGCATTGCTGAATTACTGAATTCCTTGCACTTTCCTATCAGTTACAGAATTACTATCATATAATATCCCTCGAAAATGCTGGAAAGCTTTTTTAATGGGCAAACTTATATTTCTGATTCAGGTCTGGAGAGAAAATAAATGGTAGTATTTAAAAATTTCATTAACTCTTAATTTATATATCTTAGAACTTTAAGAACTATGAAATAGTCATACTTCAATTTGTCTTGGGGATAGATTCTAGCAGAAAGCAAAATATCAGAAACTGCTCAATGACATTTTTATCACTTTCTTACATAAATATTAAAGGATTGCTTTCAATATGAACATACTGAACTTTGAGTATTTTCTGTATTTTGACACTAGATTGCCAGCAAGACAAATAACTAAACCATAAAGTACTTTCATTAAATGGTTCCTTTTAACATACTGTCAGTCTGTTCAATAAAACTGTTAATCTAAGATTATCCCAATACAAATAGTAATGTCAGTATTTTTTTTTATAAAAACCAAGTATGAACTTTGTTTTCTTGCTTTAAAATTTGAATTTTTTTGTCCTTTAATGATCATATTTTTCCCCCATAACAATTCAGCATCTACTGTTTTCAAATGGAGCAAATTCAATTTCATTCTTGGACAATTAACTTTTAATTATTTCTGGGGGAACTCATTATTTGACTAGTGCATGCAAGAAAAGAAAATGGGATATACAATTTAGCACTAAAATGTTCAATATTTAGATGCTCTATAAATGTTTCTTAGGTTGCATTTGTTGAAGGTTTTTGTTTTCTAAATTACAACCATAGAAAATAGAACCAGATAAGCAAAATTTTAAAATCGCTGGGAAAATCTTATAAAAGCAATTATAAGAAGATGTGACAATGAATGATTCTACAGGCTGCTATATCCAGTTTACCAAATGATGTTCAGATGGAAAGCAAATAGTATTCACTCACTAGATAATCGAAGGTGGCTAAAAGAATGCCTGTAGTATCAGGAAGGACTGGGTCATCAGGAGGCTTGGCTCAAGCACCTCTTTAGAGTTTGGAACAAAGCTAGGTGGCTTCTATTCTGTATTCACAGACATCCTTACATGACTGGCAGATTATAGAGATAGAGCTCAAAATGCAAAACAAATGATAGGTAGATAAGCAGATGTTAAATGATAGACAGACAGACAGACAGATAGATCAACACCATTGTTTATTGAAACATACTCATTTTATACTCAAAGGCTACTGAGTCAAATGCCATTTTCCCAGAGGAAACCAATGTAACTATACATTCAGCATTGATAATTTTCTGCTCCTGAAAGATTCATTAAGTGCTAGTATTATCTACGATAGTATCCATATTTTACTAGCACACTGTAATATATTATCTCTACGTATATCCTTTCTTTTAAAAATATATATATTTTTTGATTAATCAGTACCAGAACATGTGCATATGGTAAAAATTCAAATTCTGCAAGTGGGAAAATGATGCTATGTTAACATTCTCTCTTTACGCCAGTCTCCAACGCGTGCAGTTTCCCCCTAATGAGTCCTGTTCGAAAGTGTTCTCTAGTTCTTTCTTTTCTACCTATGGCTTCACTGCGGCTCAGGTGCACTGTGCAATTTCCAAAAGCTGAGGCTCACTGCTTTGTTCCCAAGAGGAACATCTAACAGTTAAAGGGACACTACAGAAAGCCCTGTGGCTCAGGGTGAGAGTGAAGCACCACCTGGATGTCAGACACAACCACGGAATACACAGAAGAGTCTAGCTTCATTTAATAGGAAGCAGTTGGAGAGAAACTCCTGGAGGCTGCAGTCAGGGAGGGGCACACAGGCGGGGGAGCTGCCAGTCTAGCCAGGGACCTTGAGGAGTGAAGACAGAAACACGGAGACAAACATCACCGCGCAAGAGGAACAAGCTAGGGAAGAGCCTGGTGCTCCGAACAAGCATCTGGCAAGGAGAAGAACTGAGAATGTGCTCTAAGACTGCACTTTCCCCTCTCCCCCTTTCCCATTTGGCGCTGGTGTTGACCTAGGGAAACAATGGCAGTGGCCAGACTGCTTTGTCTCAGATCTGGAACCCGAAAGAGGAGAGAGAAGTTTTGCCAAACAGGCATTGCCAGCCACTACCACCAGCACTGCAGGTTCCTAGCGGAGGCTGAACCCTCCCAGGGCCTCCCCGACGCTGCTGACACAACAACTGCAAAAACAGGCTTGAGCACCTAAGAAGTTAGCAATGGCCAATAAAATAAAACCAAACCAAACCACAGCACCACTTGTAGGGAAAGAAAAAGTAGTGCAACTCTCTAAGATAAAGCTAGATTTTTTTTTTTAAGATTTATTTTTTATTTATACATATAAGCTGGGGTACAGGCCAGAGGCGTGGAGTGGTGAGAGGGCTCACCAGAGACCGAGTGGGAAGCAGAACAGGCAGATCAGAAATACACTGCTGAGGGGAGCAGCGGGTGAGGCAGGAGAGGTCTGCCGCACCATGTGGGATTCTCCCCCGCCGGGCATCGAACTCGCATCGCTGCTGCCGACAGCTCCACAGCGCAGCGCTTAACCGCTGCGCCATCAGGGAGGCCCAAGCTAGATTTTTTTTCAAAGGGAAATTTAAAATAGCAATATGCTGGGAAATCTTTTGAAAGCAAGTCCCCAAGATACTAACTCTCCAGTGTTCAAAATGCTTTTTTATAAATGTTGACATTTTATGCCAGACATTAGTTTAGTTCCTTTGATAACCATTTATGACATTGTCAAAGTCAATGGTTATTAACAAAGTGAGCAATTAGAATACACAGGAAAGTGGAAATTTCTGAGCTCAGTTATCTACAGATCAAGCCAACCATGTATTAAATTCCCTTATTAGGAAGACACTGTGCTGGGTGCTGTGGAAAACACTAAGATGAACAAGACTGCATTTCCACCCTTTAATGCGTTCATGTTACTTTATTTCTCCTTTGCTGATTCCTCCTTTTTTCCTCAAGTCCATATCCCCAGGGATGAATACTGTTATTACTTTCTTTTCAAAGGTATCCCCTGCCTATATTTTTTCAGAAGTATTCCCTCTCTATATAGACATACATATAAAAATATTTTTAAATAACTTTTTGTAATGAAAATTAGTATTATCTCAATACCCACGCCACAGCTACTTCCTAGAACTTCTTCTATTTTCAGTTTACATTTCTCCATAGCCGATCTCATTCAGTCCCATGAATTTAAACATTACCTGTATGATAATGACACTCCAATCTGAACCTCTAGCCATAACCTCTTTGTATAATTTCTGGTTTATACAGAGTCACCTACTCAAGATTTCCATTTACAATCTGATAGGCATCTCCAACTGAATCTGCTCTAAAGCAAACTTTTTATTTTTTCCCACCCCAGTCTATGTTTCTTGTGCCACCTTACTATCTCAAAAACAAAATATTCATAAAATAGTGCAAGCAAAAATCCAGGCTGTATCCTTCATTCTCTCTTTTCCCTTTTCCTTCATTTCTGTTAGTGAGAAATTTGTCTCATTCCAAACACCTAACATTCATTCATCCCTTCCTGATACTACAATTATCCTTGTCTAAGCTGCTACCAACTCCCTGTACACTATAAAACATTCTCTCTACCACTCTCTTCCTTTTCATTCCTGCTCCATCAAAAATAAAAAAAAAAGGCAATTATTTTTGGAACACTCAGGATTGTATTTTTAAAATAAAACTAACTCACATCACCCCTCTGCTTAAATTCTTCTAAACTCTAAAGATGGAAATCTCATCACTCCTGCCGGTTCACGAAGTCTTGTCCTTGCAACCCTTCCAGTCTCACCCACAGTACTCTGAAATCACTGTGTTTTTCCCATTCCTCTTCAGATCAAGCTTGAACCCACTGTAAGGCCAATGCACTTGCCATTTCCTTTGAAATGCATCTCTGCCCTCACCTTGCTGTACCTGGGTCTTTATCATTCAGATCTAGGTTGGTTACCTCCGCAATGGTCTTTCCTGACCATCCCATCCAGAGCAACCACTGGCTCTTTCCAACTCAGCAGATCACTCATCTACTGACTCTTTTGGTTTAATTATTTACTCTTTCCAGATTACTAAAATAAACTCTAAACTCCACGAGAGCTGTGGCTTTGATTAATACCTGATTATTGTTCTAACTACCTCAGTGTTTAATGCCTGCTATGGGGAAAGCAGTCAATCAACTTTTAAGTAAATGAAAGAGGAATTAACATTAAGCACTAAAGAAATTGAAAGAATAAACTTCTGGAAGGTGAAAGCTGATGGAATCAATGTCTATTTTAAAAAGCAGTATTTCTAGGAATAGCAACAAGTAAGTTTCTCTTATTCTTACCAATTCTTTGCTATATTTCCTCTTATGATGTCCTGTTTATTTCTTTTGGCTTAGCAGTAATCATTAATAGCTCTATTTCCTGCATATCTATTTACTTAAAAATATGTCTTCTCATACTCAAAATGTAAGTTCTATCACAGAAGTGACCTTTTCTTATTTTGTTGGTCGCTGAATCTATAATCGAAGTTAATAACTTGAACACAGACACTCAAAACTTTTGTTGAATAAGTGAAAATATAAGGTACGGGTGAAAGTGATTAATTCAAATCCTCTCAATTTGCAGTGAACAAAAGCATTTTTACTTAGAAATAATGGGACAACTATTCCAAGCAAGCATTTTTGATCCTGGATCTTATTATATTGCTATAGTCCTAGAATTGAACTTCTTCTAAACATTCTGCTTTAGTTTTTGCTCCCCCAAAAATGGAAACTAAAGGAAATAATCAAAAAACTTTAAATTATCTTTTCTTTTTAGAGTAAGCCCAATTTGAGAGCTCAAATAATCACCAGTAGCTGATTATTATTCAGTGATAAATGAACACAACGGAGAAAGTAAGATGGATGGAAGAAAAAAAATTGAGTGGCAATTTTTGTGTTGCTTAGAATAAGATTTCTCTGGTCTTACTGAATTTTTTAAATAAAAGCTCTGAATTCAGGAGAAATTCTTTCTTGTATAAAAAAGCAAAGGGTTTTAAAGATCACAGGTCTAAGGAGACATAAATAACATGCAGTGGGGAAATTAAGTTGAACAAAAGTGCAATGAGCCATAGCTAAAACAATTAATCAAACAGATTTGGATATGTATATTAATGGGTTGTTGAAGAATTAAAAATAAATCCAAGACTTTAAAACCAATGTTTGTATTCAACAAAAACACCAAATGGTAACATGCAGAAAACTTTTAGATTTTTTTTCTAGTATTCTTTGATGAATTCCTGTTTCATTCATATATATCACCACCTTTTTCCCGTTAATCTTTTTTAAAAACAATAATAATATACAAAAATCTCATGCTTTGCTTGATATTCTTCTGCATTACTTCTATGCCAATTTCAAAGGCATGTAAGTTTCTTGCAACATCAATTATGAACATATTATTTTTCAGTAGTCTGCCTACTGAAGCAATGAACATTTCAGGAAGCAATGAAGATTAACTTCCTCAGTGCACCTGCAGTCTGGCAGGTGTGAGGCAGAACAGGCAAGGCATCCAGACCACAGGCCAGGGAATCACACAGATGGAGGTTCAATTTTCAATTTATCACTCAGGAAAAATGAGAATCTGTGCAAATAACTTAGCTCCTGGAAGTCTCAGATTCCTCCACTATAAGCACTATATGAGTTAAATATATTTAAAAATTCCTTGGTGCAGGGTCTGCCAGAGAAATTTCTCAGTAACACAGAAGTATTAATATTATAAAGGCATTTTCAATTTGTGGATACATTTTGATTTCCAAAATTGCTTGTTTCCACCAAAGCATTTTTTAAAACCATTATGAAATGATAGTGGAAGGTCGGTTTCTAACTGTCCCAAACATTCATTTGCTGTAATAAAACTTTCTAATAGTATCCTGGTTGGGCTACTAACTTATATTGATCATACCTCAACTTTCTTGGGTTCAGCACTGAAATTTCCTCATTTTGGGAAGCAATGCCTTTGTTCTGCCTTTGTTCCCAGACACAGCTAGTTATGATTTCTTCATTTGGAATCCTCATTCATTCATTTATTCATCTATTTTAGGTAAACTCACAGCCTCTGGAGATACAAAGACCAACTACCCTTAAATAAACCAGAGCTTAGAAAAGGAGACAGATGAAATAAACAAGACCCACAGCGCTATGCTAAGACCTAATGATGGAGGTTTGTGCAGGATGCCAGGAAAACACAGGAGATGGGCACTTAACATAAACTGGTGGTTTAGGAAGATTTCCCAAAGGAAGTGGCTGCTGAACTGCAACTTGAATTATGTATGTACCCATACCAGGCTCTTCTATTTAATCCTTTTGGGCATTTTTTTTTTACATTTGAGCTCAGTATTATTTAAATTTTCATATTAAAGTGCCATTTCTTTAAATTCATTTTGGTGGTGATCTAAACAGATTTTGAACAACTCTAGATATGACGGCAATTTGCATGGGATGTCAGCAACATATGAATATACATGACCACAGACCCTGGCTTTTATTGCAGTTCTTTCTACTCTGGAGATATAGCTAAGTTAAAAATCTACTCTTAAGAATCTTAATTGCCTATTTGCTTTTTCATGATCTGAAATCCATTTATAAAGGAATTATTGGAACACCAAAGTGAAAACAAAACATTGGTTATAATAAATTATATTTTTTCTGACTACGGTATTGTAATGATTAATGCAAAGTTAGGAACTTTAGACATCAATAACTTTAAAAGTCCTCATGAACATGCCTCTATCATCACAGCAAATGCTGCTGCAAAATAAGACAAAGGCTCCTCAATAATAAAAAGCGCTGCTACAATAGAAACTGAGCTGAAAAACTCAGTTCTCCACTAGAAGATTTTAAGACTCTGAACAAGAGAGGGGACTTATTCCCAGACAAATGGTAAGCTCCATGAGGGTCAGGGATAATATCTGTGTTATTCACTGTGGCTTCCCCAGAGCTTGACCACAAGTGATGCACAAAATAGTTGAGTAAGAAACAAAAAATTTAAAAATTTTCCCTTTGTATTTCCAACAAATGATCATTCAGTCCCTGAAAAACTCCAAGGACTGAAATTCTCTTTTCCATACAAGAAAATCAGGATATCTCTTTGACATTAGTGAATGATGCAGATTAAGTTTTAAGCCCAAATCATATATTCTATTTACAGAGAAGTCAATTAGTGTTACTTTATTTCTCAGTCTCAGACTACACTGTTAATCTTGGCAAGTGACCTTTGAGAAATTTATAGGAATTTATATCAAAAGTGCATGTGGGGGGTCTCCCTGGTGACACAAGGCGTTAAATCAAGTCTCAGCACTATGAAGATATCCACAGCCACTGCAGCACAAGTTTGATCCCCAGACAGGGAGCTTCCCACATGGCGTGGCAGACCTCTCCTGACTCTCCTACTGCTCCCCTTAGCAGTGTATTTCAGTCAATCTGCCTGTTTTGCTCCCCACTCTGTCTCTGGTGAATCCTCACCACCCCATAGCACTGGCCTACATCCCAGTTCTTGTATGCATAAATAAATAAATATTAAAAAAAAAAAGAACACAGAAATAATCACTGTCCTCACAAGGTTCTCCTCATTAAAAAAAAAAAAAAAACCCAAAAAACAAAACCAAAAACGCATGTGGGGGTACCCCTGGAGGCCTAGGGGTTAAGTCTCAGCGCTATCACCATGACATGGCCTGAGTTCAATCCTCAGCCAGGGAGCTGACCCACATGGCGCAGCAGACCTCTCCTCTCTCTCCCTCCGCTCCCCTCAGCAGTGTGTTTCAGTCAACCTGCCTGTTCTGCTTCTCACTGTGTCTCTAGTGAAACCCCTCACTCCCCTCCCCCCACCAGCACATACCTCTGGCTGGCCTACATGCTAGTTCTTTTATGCAAAAAAAAAAAAAAAAAAGTACATGTACTTATGCATAAGCCATTCCAGGTAAAGATATCTCATACCAGGTTGTCTATAGAATATAGACCAAAAATTATTGATCTGTAGATTCATCAACTATAATCATCATCTATGTCATGTTTCACAGAGATTAAAAATATATGTCATAAAGGTCTTAATGGTTATGAATGATCTTACTCTTGATAATTTTTGGCATAGGAGAATATTAGAATTCCCACTTTTGAGCATTTTTGTGTTTTTAAATACACACACTTGTTTATGTATACCCAACTGACAGCCCGACACATTTAATACTCAGTGGAAGAGAAGAAGCCACAGACTTCTTAAAATTGTCTAATTAATTTTTACCTTTGAAGTTTACTACACCAACTGCAGTTGAAGCCAATCTGGGAGGATACACAGGGCCCACAGCTGTTAAACTGGAGACATGCTAGAAATGAGGAGAGAATGGCTTCATTAAGAGGAACTGGCAGCGTGAAGAAGAAAATGAACACAAATCCAAATCCCAAAATAATCGTTCAATTAGAATAAAAATCACTCACCCACCCCCTCATACACACAGAATCAAGACACCACGGATGCCAAGCACCATGCTAATTACTGGCAAACCGAAGAGATCATCAAACTGGTGAATCATTTTCTTCCACGTAGCTATGTTTACATGTTCACTTACTAGGTAGCGGGGTCATCTCCACAGCTGAAATATTGGTAATTTTTGACATTTGTAACTCTACTCGGTGATATTCATAAATTGTTCTTCTTCGAACATCTGCAAAACCAAAAATGGGGAAAAATTGAACTTTCAATATTTCTTAACCTTTAAAACAACAGCTTTTTAATAATGAATGCAGTCATATGCTTTTCACTTGCAGCTTAAAAGCAAAGATTTAAAATAATCAGTCCTTTTAGAGAGACTAATTACAAAAACCCTGAACTCCATGTGTCCATCTGTCTGGAAATTTTTTTAATCAATGAAGTTGATAATGTTGACTGGTGTCTCCAGATATCTCACTTAAGTAGTAGGTCTCCAACCACTACCATCCAGAGTATCTCTAAGACATTTTCTTGATAACGTTACATATTTTGGACAATTTTGACATATGAAATCAAGAAGGTATGGAGACATCATTTCTGTAAAAAAGAAGCTAAAGTGAACCCTTTTGCAAAGTCACAGTCAGTTTGCATTAATTATTTAAAATAAAATTCTTTAGTAAAAATATAAGGAGAATTTAAGTCATTTTAAAACATTAGTGGTGCTACTTACTAAATGTACCGTATCATAGCTAAGGAAGGAATAATAAACACTTAAGTTGCATGCAGGAATTTATAGTAATTTATCAGCAAATCCAGCAGCATCCTTGAGAAATAAGTTAGATGGAGACTTGGACAAAAACTTTAGTAATAAAAATCAGATAAATATAAACACACTATTTTATAGCAAAACAAAGCTGTTGATAAAATATATTAAAGAGCATTTTTCTATAAAGACCTGATCCTTATTCTGAGTTTGTCTGAGTTAGGTAAACATAAACAGAAAAGGAATGCTATCAGCATTTTACTTAGCTCTTGGAATTCCTGTAATGTCAGGAGTGCAATTCCTGAGTACCATCATATAAATCAGGAATTTTGTGGGAAAAGACTTAAAAAATATTATAGTATCCACTCTTCGAAAAGACTTAAAAAATATTATAGTATCCACTCTTCGAAAGTCATATGTGATGATGATTAATAATTCATGCTCTTTAACAGTCTGCCTGGTCCACCTCCCAGTTTTGCTATCAGGGATCTGTGTTACCCTGGGCTCCTTTA
The DNA here is from genome assembly GCA_004024925.1 of Scalopus aquaticus. NCBI lineage: Eukaryota > Metazoa > Chordata > Mammalia > Eulipotyphla > Talpidae > Scalopus > Scalopus aquaticus. The sequence continues at coordinate 93,926 of PVIJ01002902.1, forward strand.
TTAGACCTTCTCTACCTCAGTTTCCTCATCTATAAAAGAGAGATAACAGCACCTGTATCACAAATTGTTTTGAGAACTAAAATAATATGAAAAATTTGCTTAGAACAACCTTTGCACATTGTAAGTGCTCAGTAAATGTCAAGTGTAATTTTTGTCTAACTTCAGTAAGGCAACTATAGACAGTACTGGTTGTTATGTTACATATAATGATCTAATTCCTATAGATCTAATCTCACTGAAATCACATTAAGGCCGTGAATTAAGTTTCTAGAATTTGTCTCCCATATTAAAGAAAGTTAAATTTTGACTAAAGTCAATGGACTCAAAATTTACCTGTTTTAGGAACTAAAGAAAGTGTGTGGTAACCAGGATGATAATAAGTTGTCTCTTAGTATAAGTATTCAGAAACTGTAAAGACTAACACATTCCACAGTTTGGAGACTGTAAAGTCCAACATGTATCTTCAGAGCTCTACTTTTTCCCATTTGTGTCATTTCACCCATTTCTGATTATTCGCCATGAAATTTTACTCCAGAAATTGAATGGGGAGGGGCTTGACCCAAATTGAAGGTTTTAGAGCAAGGATAGCTCCAGAGCAATTCACCGAGTGTATCTTCAAATATCACATGGCAAAAACTTTAAAAACTCCAAATAATTTCTCTTTGGTATAAGTGAAAGATGCATATATACTTTTCGAAGTGTAGATTTTCATAAAAGATTAGAAAAATGTTGATCTCATAGTATCAATACGATTTGTTGAGGCATATGAATTGTGCCTTTTTTTTAACTTTTAAGGCATATATAAAGATGTTTTGGCTTCTGCTTTAGTCTAAATAGGATGTGTTCCTCTCTACTTCTTCCCCATGCATTTGCTTAACAATTTAGTTCTTGGAAATAAATAACATGGCCTTGCCATAAGGTCACTGGAATGAGAGTCCTGGAGTCTTCATACTAAAGTTTGCATGGTATCTTAAAATACTAGTTACTTTCAATGTATGTTATATGTTGAAAAACTCAAGTTATTGATATAATGACTGTGAAGCCTTTGGGAATTAATCATTGATCATGCACATGGAAAAAAAGAGAGACCATTTTTGTTTTTGTTACTTCTATCACCTGCTCAGATACCACCTATTGCTAGATGAATTTAATAAAACCAAAATTAATGAGGATGATTCTTGTTTGATGAACTTCCAATTAATGACAGCTTCCAAATGGTCACGTCTGTCTTATTTCAGAGACACTTTGTCAAAAGAAGTAATTAAGAATCTATTTACGGGCAGCTCCTGCCAATACTAGCTTTTATTTGATTCCAGAAATGTATTTAGCTCATGTGTCTTCTGTAGAAAGTCAGCCAAAATAACATTGAACCAAACATTCAGACTTAGTGGTGGTGATAACAGCTTCAACTGTTTCCTCACAACTTCATAAATCTAAGATCAAATATAATACTCACCCATTAAGAGTTACTGAAATTAAAAAAAAGAAAAAACATCTGAGACCAACACAAGGAGAATTCTTAAAATGACATGATTCACAGTATAACTTTTGAATTGCATTTATTTAAAATTCTGAGCAATATCAGCAGGAGAGACAGAGTGATCATATGTAAACACCAGGAATTTTCTTCAATCAAGACCCATTATAGCTGAAATAAAAAATAGTTTAATGAGTATCCCTTGGTATGATCAGCCACGATCTAGTTTGTCTCTCTCGAAAGATAATATCCACATACAGAAAGTATGACTAATTTCCTAAATTTGGCTGACTCTTTATAAATATTGTAATATTTTGTCTGAATTGTCATGTAAATGCTTTGCTAACTTTTCTCCATTTATGTGTTGCCAATGCTTAATGGGTGACCCAAATGGTTATTTCTTATTTTCTTCTTTGAGTTTGAATTGAGTCTACCACACAGCACTATTTATTGAGTATTCTTAATGCAAACAGTATGTATAGCACAAATACAAGTTTATCCCCAGTATGAAGACACAGAGAAAAAGTGCATTAATATAGCAGTGATAAGCTTCTCGCACAAAAATGCAACATGTTAGCTAGATGGATTTGTCAAATAATCGACAAATAGATGTTTAACCTCAAATACTTTTTTATTCCCTCTGTAGTTCTAATTCTATTATATAATTCAGCATTGGGTAAGGAAATATAAAATTTTGGTGAGCATGAAACACGATTCTGAACCTGTTAGATTTTCTTCTCATCATTTCCTCATTGCTTGAGAAGTTCCACGGCACAGGGGAAACCTAGGAGGCCAGATTTCACAGGTCCTGAGCGCGCATAAAGGATATCAGAAACTTGACCTAAAGCAAACTTTACTTTCACCTCCTTCCACATTTAGTTTACTAATGACTTAAAGAAGATGCATGTTTTCACTTCCTCCAGTAACCATTTTACCCAAGAGGAGAATGAGAATCAGTGTCTGGACAGACAGTGTCACCGCTGTGTCACAGTGGCTGTTGCAGAGCGAGTCCCAGGGCTGGTGGCTCTCATGTTTCCCCTGGGATCCAGATTGTTTTCTGGGGGACACATTTCCCTAGTCCTGAGACTTAGGGGGAAGATTTTCTAATGTACATTTGCAATAACATCTTTTTTTTTTTGAGAGAGAAAAAAGAGCTTATGAATTTATGAAGCAAATGGGATGAAATACTTGTTTTCTTTATTTTAAAAGCAAATTTTTGAAATGTGTTCTCTGTTGAATCACTCAGAGTTTTGGCACTCATTGAGGAAAAAAATCCTGTATTTTCAAGGTACTAAACTCCATATAGCAAAACTCAGCAGGAAAAATTAACATGTGGGCATTTTTATAAGGGTAGACAACCAATATTAGCTAAAAATAGAAATGCCATTCACGTAGTAGGGAAGCATACATTAAAAAAAAATTCTCATTATGACACTGGGAAAAAAAGTAAGAAAAACAAGGCATGGGAAGGCAAATAGAAAGGAGGAAAGTGGAAAATCTAATAATATGAGATCATAATATACAACAAAATGTAGACAAAATGATAGAAAAAACTTGATTCCCATTATTTTTGAAAACTGTTTTGGCTACTTTGCTCTGTCTTCATGATAAGGCAATCAGAGTGTAGTTCTGCAAAGATCAGCATTTAGTTGACTTCTAAGTAAAATAGAAGTCCATTAAGTTGGGTCTCTCTTCTGTAGTTCAAAACATTCCATATAATAGATCATCAATATATATTCACAAAATATATAAAAGTGTAAATGTCTAGAACTTTTAATAATGTGTTACAGTGCTCTGTGACTTTTAAGTTTTTATATTAGAAGTAAAAGAATTCAAGCATTAGTTCATAAATTGAAAGATACCTTAAACTGGTAAAATTTACTGTATCGACTTTTGTATAGGCTAGAAAGTGAATGAATGAAGTTAAAGAAAATAATTCAACAAAAGTGCCTTTAGAAATTCATTTTTTTGGGGCCACCCTGGTAGTGCAATGGGTTAAGCACAGCGCTATGGAGCTGCCGGCAGCTGCAGCGCGAGTTCGATGCTTGGCTGGGGAGATTCCCACATGGTGAAGCAGAACTCTCCTGCCTCGCCTGCTACTCCCCTCAGCAGTGTACTTCAGTTGATCTGCCTATTCTGCTCCCCACTCTGACTCTGGTGAACCCTCTCACCTTTCCACACCTCTGGCCTGTACCCGGCTTGTATGCATAAATAAATAAATCTTTAAAAAAATCATTTTTGCTCATAGAAATTCTAGAAAATTCTGAATTATGTTAAAATGGATTACCCAATGATTTATAATAGCCACATTGTTACTAAATTTTTGCTTATTTTTTAAAAGTCAAGTCTGTACAAAAATGAATAGTGATATAAGAAAATTAAAAAAAAGTCAAGTCAGGCTAAATATAATACGGTATGTTAGAAATATCAGAAATGTATATATTAAAGCAGTGAAACATCACTTTGCACTAGTACTTTATATCTTGGGAAAATTCTGTGAGAGGATATTTTATGGAAGAATGTCATAATTTCTATTTATTTTTCATTTTTAGTGAATCAGTACATTCATGAGAATCTAAGCACCTAATGTAGCTATGTGTGAAGCATAGCAATTTTGTCTCCTATAAATTGGATAATTTTGTTTCCCTGGCTGTTTGAGTACAGCCCTCAAATACATCACTGGGACAATGTTGCGGAGTATTTTGTCTATGTTTTCTTCTATATATTTATGGCTTCTGGTCTTCTTACATTTAAGTGTTTACATTCCTTTCCACAGGGTTGTCCAGTTTTCCCAGTAACATTTGTTGAAGAGATTTTCCTCTTTCCATCATATAGTATTGTCTTCTTTATCACAGATTAACTCCCCATGTCATTATGAGTTTATTTCTGGGCTCTCAACCTAGGCCATCAATTGGCATTATCTCTTTTAGTCTAATACCATACTGTTTTGATTATTATGGCTTTGTAGAACAGTTTGAAGTCTGGGATTGCTATACCTTAGTTTTTCTACTTTGGCTGTTTGGGATATTTTGTGTTTCCATGTAAATTTCACTAATATTTCCCTTTAAATTAAGATAACTAAATCAATTAAAACTTCAATTCCTCAGTCATATTAGTCACATTTGAAGTGCATGGTAACCACATATATCTGCTGGGAACATTCTGAACAGTTCGTATTTAGAACATTTCATCAGCTTGGGAAGTTCCATGGTACAGTACTGGTGTATTCTATTTTTATTTTTAAATTGCAGTTGGCATTTTAACATTATAGAAGATTCAGATGTTTATAATTATAATATTATAAAACACACACACACACACACACACACACACACACACACACACACACTACTTTAAGTTCTCCTCTTAAAGTCCAATGTTATCCTTCCTAGTACATTTGAATTTTCTTACCTTATTTACCCACCCTTCTTCTCCCTTCCCTCTGGTAACCACTATTTAATAAGCTAAACATTTATTTTTGCTCTATTTAGTTCATTCATTTAGTTTTTGATGATTAAAGATGAAGATATTTTGTATAGCAATAAGAAAAATAACTGTTAAAGTTAATTTTTCTTCATTTTTTTCAATATGATTTTGGTCAATTTCTTTCAAAAGTTTTGCCTGATATGTAAACTTAGAAAGAAATCATGTACAGCAAACTGTATTCAGTATTTCTCAGAGTTCACTGAACCTCTAAGCATTTTAAAAATATATTTGTTCTCAAAATTGGTTGTCAGCTTTATTTTTGAGAATGCTGTTTCTTACTGAGATGTGAATAATAACTAACAAAGCAAAGGCACGTTATAGCACAGACAATGTCAATAAACTTAAAACAGCAGATGTTGACAAGAAATGGATTGATGTTAAGAAAGCACCAGATAATATACAGCTGGTGGAAGGACTAAAACAGGAGTCTAAGGAATTAAAAAACAGTCATTATCATAACTTAAAGTAGAACCATTTCAAGTCAGTCAGCTGTTTTCCAAATAGTTTCTAATAATAAAATTCTTCATGTATATCTTAAAGTAACTTTGACATTACTAAAATGACTCAACCTTAAATTTCCAAATGAAAGAACCATGAAAGCATCAGTGGACTTTTCTGGTTTCTTGCTGGAAATGTTATGTTCATTAAGCTCAGAGGATGGAGAAAAGGTGAGGAATGATGGGGAAGGTCAACACCCTAGAGATCAAGATTGAAAAGAGAAACACTAAACTGGAAGAGAAAGAAATAAACAAGAATGAATAGTGCTTGTGAGAACTGTACAATTATACTGGCAGACCACTGCATTCTGTGTAAAAGAATCTGGAGGGACATAAGCAGAGCCTGAGAAAGAATTACTTGGTAGAGCTATCTAACAAGAGAGTATGGAAATTACACATGACTTACAAATGTATAACAATTCTAAAACTTTCTGGTACCCAAAGGCAATTAGAGCAACAATGAAATTTTATGTTCTATTTAGCAAATTTTCAAAATTTAAAATGTTAATGATGTCTGAAAGCATTTGGGGATATTTAATATAGTGCTGATGGGGGGAAAATTGATAAAACCTTTATAGAAATTTATCAAAATACATAAAGAATCATTAACATTCATTGCTGCATATTTACTCTTAAGAATATGTGCAAAAAATTTAAAAACAGGATGTTCAACTCCATTGATAATGTGAAAAGCACCTACATGACAGACCAGAGCTGATACTGGTCACAGAAATGATGAAACAAAGGAATCCGGGGCCTCCCTGGTGGTGCAGGGGTTGAGCGCTGCACTGTGGAACTGTCAGCATCGCGCAATGTGGGTTTGATGCCCGGCCGGGAGAATCCCACATGGTGCGGCAGACCTCTCCTGCCTCGCCTGCTGCTCCCCTCAGCAGTGTATTTCTGATCTGCCTGTTCTGCTCCCTGCTCTGTCTCTGGTGAACCCTCTCGGCGCTCCATGCCTCTGGCCTGTACCCCAGCTTGTATAAATAAATCTTAAAAAAAAAAATGAGTGTATCAATGTACATTTAAAAAAAAAAGAAACAAAGGAATCCGTTGCAGCCATTAATGACTACATTTTATACATGTATTTAGCAATGTAGAAAAAATATATCGTTTGAGAAAAAAAATTGGCAAGAATATTTATAGCATTGTGCTTATCTTCTTAGTGTGTGTGTGTACATATTACAAACAAAAGGTTGGATGCAGATACATTGAAACAATGGTTGTTACCTCTTGCAATTTAAGTTTTTTCTTTGCCATTAGTGTTATTCTAAAGATTCTTCTGAATTAAAATTTCCTATGCTTAAAATCACAAGCATGTTTTTACACACATATTTTTGTAATAAATAACCAAAATATTTGTATATAGACCTGTTTTACACATCTATACCCGTGGAGATTGAATTAGTTGTTCTCTGTGGTTCTTTCTGTTTTTAAAATTCTACAAAACATTTTATGAAAAACAGAAAGTGATGTAGAGACAAGATAACGTTGCTACTGATGAACACACAATAGAAATATACAGTGCCGACTTTATGCCAGATATTGCATCTATATGTACATTGTGTTTTAGGCACTAAGATGTTCAGTTTGCATGTTAAGAAAGATTTAGAACTTAAATAAAACGCTCAAGGTCTCATGACCAGTTTTCATATTAAACTATCCACTGTAATTTCTAGACTTTTAATATATTTATATTAGTTTTTGAAATGTAATGCTTAATTTCATCGTATATATTTTTCATTTTTTTTTTGAAGGAGCAAAGGCATGCCCCTTGTATCTGTGGAACTGTTTATTAACTTATTAACAATGCCGGAATTCCCTTTGATATTTTAAACGATCAGGTCACCTGATCATTTGTGAAAGAGAAAAGCTACCTTAATATACTCTCCTTGGAAGTACCTAAACCACTTATGATTTGGAAGTCTTTAAAAACAGAAAAAAAGTTTTCTGGTTTTTTTAAATTAATATTATGACTAATGGGTGGGCAAAAAATATCTCCATAATAAGTTAAACTTGCATGAAACTTTTGTATGCTTTATCAGACCTTCACCAAATCTGGTAAGAATGGAACTATGGGAGCACTAGGAAAAAAATATTATCAAGGTTGAAACTCACATTCCCACGTTGGCATGGCTAGATTAAGGCACGGGTCTAGTTCTATAACTCATGCAACCAAAACAATTAAAAGAAGAGAAAACTGATTTTATAAGAACAAGACCCTGTGCAATGCACTTTATAAAGGCAGAAGAAATGAAGCCATCCATTACAGTAATGATCAGTTTTTGCCTAAATTCAGTCAGGAAAAGAAAAAAAGGGTAATAGAGAAGAATGATTTATATTCCCTATGACGATGACTCCTAAAAATGAGTGTTGTTAAATAAGAAAACATAATTGTGAAAAGACATAAAGATATATCTCAATTCTGACTGTACAAGTTAACAAACAGACATTTCGTAATCCTCCTATTTCTCAGGAAAAGATAATCTTTGCATATCTTGTATTATACTCATTTTGGGTTTTCCTAATCTTTGGTGTAAAGCATTTTTTTTTTTAAGCTGAGAACACAATGCAACCCTATTTCTCCTTTACAGTGAAACTCACGTAACAGACACAGTTATATTTCATAAATGCAGGAACAGATTTTTAAGAGATTTAATTTTTTCTGTTTCCCAAAATATTTGTAAATAGGACACATAAATTCTAATTTTCTTGCCAAAATATGGCCCTATCTAATGGCAGGGATAAGTGTATCAGCTACTCATAACTTCCACTCCAATGAGGCAACTACTTTTGGATTGAACAGTGAGGTCCAAAGGATTCATGAATGCCATTTTAGCATGCAGCTCGCCTGAGACAAACTTTTCTGTGGATTTAATGCTTAATTATTTTAGATGAATGCTGAGCCTCAAAATTTACACATAATCTGTTCTCAAAATTAACATAATTTTGCCAATTTAGTCAGTGAAGTTTTTATTTGGGAAAGATACATTTTCCCCAAACATAATGGTTACCCTATTATTGCATAGAAAAGGATACAACAATGAATCTGAGTCACTGAAATCTAAGTACAATTCTATCACAAGTAAATACTGACACAATACTTGAGCACTGAAATATATTTCTCAAAAACACTTCTTTTGTATCATGGTGGGTCGTTGTCTGTAAACAAGAGTATATTACAACATCAGTGTGGACCAAGGTGCTTTTGGAAGTCACAGATAAAATTCTTTTGAGGATGAAAAGAACTGACATACTAAAAGCATTGTTTCCTTTTACTTGTGTAATAATTGACTCAAGTCATGCTTGATTTAACGCCTCTGTAATAAAGAATGTGAGAAGAGTCTTTTTTTCCAAGCAGGAGGCAACTTTGGCTCTCCCAGAACTCAGCCTCATATTTAAGAGTTCTGTCAGGATTCTTTATGATGCCTACACATACTAATATATCCTTGCTTTGTTTACAGCGTGATTTCATTTATGGAAAATGTGCCTTGATTCAATAGTTTCCTTGATTATTACCACCCACAAATTCTTGGTTAACAAGGAGAAATGTACTCCCATGGTGGATTCATTCGGGTTCTTCACCAAGTAGAAATGCCACCTATGAATGTCATTCTAAAAAGTTGTTGCAAGAATTATAGCTATAATGTTTCCAGTCAATCCATTATTTTGAAAAGTTTAAATAATTTCAATTCCATTTCCTTTTTGTGCTTGAGGGATGACATAATTAAACAGAATTAGCTTAAGTCAAGACTAAACAACATATATACATGGAATAAGTGAAGCCTACCACGATAATGAAATAACAAAAAAGGAAAAGAACTTTGGACAAAAGAAATGATCAAATCATGAGATGCATTTTATAATCACTTTTGCTTTAAATAAGTGCATCTCATTCTAAAGCAAATATCTCTAGTGCTAATACACCACGTATCCCTCAAGGTAGGGTCTTAAGTTAGAAGGTTTAAAACACAGAGGCTTCCAAGTGATGGCCATTTTCATGATGAGAATTACTACAAAGAGCTGTTATATTTTGATTTTCTAATATGACGGAAAGCTCCCCAAAGTAATGCAAATGTTTTTGTTCTACAAATGTAAATTAAACTGGATTGGAAAAATGACTTAAACAAAGAAAATACATATTTTCTTTTATAGGTATAGTTTCACCATTTTTTTTTACTTCAATCTTCCATCTTCCTCTAGATTCCTAGATAGTTTTATACAAACATGTTAAATATTAAATGGCACAAACTGCTTCTTTGCTAATAAGTGTATTTAAACTGAACAAAGAAGCAAAAGTCATACCTATCAGTCATAGAATCTGTCATTCTTTTATGTTCTTCTTACAGATGAAATAAATATATCTGCAAAACCAAGCTAATGATTCCAGAATTCAAAATTACACACTCATGACTTGGCTATTTGATTTCACTTTACATAAATTATCAGTTCAAGAGTAACAGAGAGATAACAAATGCCACTGAGTTAAAAACTAAACAATATGATCAACAAGCAGCGATTTGCTTAGTGATTCTAGCACTGAGAAACTTCTATCTGCCCCAACTCCTTAAATTTACCCCCACAGCAGGCTGAGACTTTGCGATTACCCTTCTACATACTGGGAATTTGCTGGATCCTGTGGACAACGACGAATGCGTCAGACAGCCCCACTTTCACAGGGTGATTGGTCGAACTTATCTGTGTGACCAAGACTGGAATCTGGAAAAGAGAAGGCAGATTTCTGTGTGTTAGATCTGGATTTCATTAAGTGTAGAGGCAGGGAGTGTGGCCATCTTCTTTAATGGATAAAATTAGTCGATGGATTTAAAACTTAAAAAAAAAGGAAAAGAACTTTGGACAAAAGGGAAAGAAATGATCAAATCATGAGATGCATTTTATAGTCACTTTTGCTTTAGAGAGAGAAGCAAATATTAGACAGAAAAAAGGCAGATAATACTTAAAAATCATGTCTGTTTAGTACTATAAAATGGATAAAAGTGACAAATTTTCTTGTCTTGCAGACGACTAATGATAAAAAATAGTTTCATGCTGAACATTTATTATACATATAGGCATGGCATGTATGCTTTTAGTGCTGGCTATAATTTCAGGAATATATTAATCATTTTGGGTCAACTCCAGGTCACGTTTCCTAAATTTGACCCTCAGTGGAACCAAAATCTGAATATGACAGCGATTTCCAATATTTATAGTCTTAAAACATTAGGACAGTGGCCTCCCTGGTGGCGCAATGGGTTAAGTCTCAGCACTACGAAGTGATCCGCAGCCACTGCAGCATGAGGTCGATCCCTGGCCAGGGAGCTAATGCACATGGCGCAGCAGATCTCTCCTGTCTCGCCTGCTGCTCCCCTCAGCAGGGTATTTCAGTATATCTGCCTGTGCTGCTCCCCACTCTGTCTCTGGTGAATCCTCTCACCACCCCACACCTATGGCCTACACTCCAATTCTTGTATGCATAAATAAATAAATCTTTAAAAAAACATTAGGACACATCAAGAATATATTAAACATAATATAAACCATAAATGAAAACATTGCGGCACCAATTTTTCTGGATTTAGAAAAATTCACTGGAGACATGATGACTATCTTTATTACCAGTTTTATGGAAACAAAAATGAGAATGAAAGCATCTTAAGTAAATAAAGGGAAAGAAAGAAAAAAAAAAGGAAAGGATAAATGTACCACTAAGAAATATTTGGGTAGGAGAAGCAGACTGTGGGCCATCTGTGGGTAATTCATCAAAGAATTTATTAGATCAGAAATCCTTGTATAAAGCACAATAAACAGCATAGTAAGGAGAATGAAGGAAAATAAGTTGGAGGGAATATATAAGAGCTGTTCCTCTTTTTGTTCACTAACATCATGAAATTATAAAAGGATTTTGCTATAACTTATCAGTTAAAAGGAAATTGTAATGTTTCTGAAATTTGTGGAATTATTTCAAAAATGAAAGATGATGGTTTCCTTTCATGTACTATATCAGTTTTCTCTAAATGTTATGGTATTACCAATTTTTACCAATTTTGGTATTACCAATTTTTATCAATGTCTTAACCAGTATTAAGAAGAATTCTGGTATTTAGACAAACAGAATTGAAATTACAATTTCTGATCCTAAAAACTAATTTACTAAATGAAACTATGATGTACTTTATCTGGTGATTACTAAGTTATATCATGTAACTGTATATGTAATTCTTTTTCTTAATGGGCATAATACTATTTCCTAGTTTTATATTCCATGCTGAGGAGTGTTAATATAAAAATAATTTAAATGTAACAGTTAAATATGAAAGATGGAAAAGTATACAAAAATGTCACAATTAAACTTTTATTTTCTATAGCCTAACAAGACAAAGTCAGTAGAATTAAAGCAGTATTACACTGGTCAACAATGAGATCATAACTGACTTAAAAAGGCCCTAATCTGCAATGTCTTGGTGTGCTAAACATGAATATAGCTCTGAAAAATTTTTATTAGCTCTCATTTTGAAGATATTTCATATAATTCATTTTATATGTTTCACCATGTAAATTTGTCCAGTAGGACTGCAACAACATCCTAAATCAGCCTAGAATGATGTAATATTGCATCGCATTGCATAATACCATCATGCACACATCATCCAGAGTTGACTGCATCATTTTCTGATGCAATGCAATACTACTGCCAGGTGGCTGCTGAAGTAAGCGGGCATCAGCAGTGTACTACAGAAAGCCCTTTCGGAAAGGTTGAGCATTGAAAATATTTCAGACTTTGTGCGAGACAGTTTCAGCTACTGTTCCATAGAACAGTTATTTTATCCATTTAGGCACAATACAGAACAGTAGTGCCTCAAAAGTGCCTTAATAGTGTGGACAATTTCTGCTCTATTTGTGGGGAAGTGACATTTGCCAAGCAGAAGAAAAGTATCACTTCTCAAGTGAAGAAGGCTTATCATCTTGACTTAGGATGCAAGGTTGGTGACCAAGACAAGCCTTGGGCCCTGCATATATGCTCTGCTACATGTACAACAAAGCTTTCACAGTGGTAAAATGGCAAAAGACCATCAATGCCATTTGCAGTACCCATGGTGTGGAGAGAGCCAAGCAACCACATAAAAGATTGTTACTTCTGCTTGGCTCCTTCTCTTTCTGGCAGAATATTGAAGCAAAAGAAGTCGAGAATAGTCTACCCAAACGTTCTGTCTGCATTGAGATGACCAGTTCAACAACTTGCTGAAGGGTGATGCGAAACAAGCATGGAATACTTTTTGCCTAGTGTCTACAAACTTTCTTGGGAATGTTAGGGCAGAAAACTACAAGGAACTAGTAGAAGACATGCTGTTGCAGTACCAGAAACTTGGCTGCTATATGTCTCTAAAGATCCACTTCCTTCATTCCCATCTGGATTTCTTCCCTGAAAACTGTGGTATGGTTAGTGATGAACATGGTGAATGTTTTCATCAAGATATCGCATCAATGGAACAAAGATTCCAGGCAAAATGGTCCACTACAATGCTGGCTGACTACTGCTGGACGCTCCCCAGAGATGCTCCTGAACAGCTATACAAGAGACAAGCGAAGAAATCTAAGTCGTCATTTATGACTTGATTTTTTACAGGTATTAATCATAGGGCTATTACTATTGGCATGCATTTTGTGATGTAAACATCAATTTATTGCAGATCACCAAAAATCTAGAGCCAAAATCAGAATTTGACTGTCATATTCGTGTTGAGCCCATACAAATTGACAGGAAATGACTAATTTTATATCAGTAACATGACTTTTGTAAAAATTTATTGACCAGGGATTGGCATGCATTTTGTGATGTAAACATCAATTTATTGCAGATTACAAAAAAAAAAAACTAAAGCCCAAATTAAAATCTGACTGTCATATTTGTGTTGAGCACATGCAAATTGATAGGAAATGAATAATTTTATTTCAGTGATGTGACTTTTGTAAAAATTTGTTGACCAGCATTATTAATATAGGACCTGCCTAAGAACAAGTATCTTGGGGCCTCCATGGTGTCCAGGGAGCTTCCCACATGGCCCAGCAGGCCTCTCCTGCCTCGCCTGCTACTCCCCTCAGCAGTGTACTTCAGTCAATGGCCTGTTCTGCTCCCCACTCTGTCTCTGTTGAATCCTCTCACCACCCCACACCTCTGGTCTGCACCCCAGTTGTTGTATAATAAATAAATATTTTTAAAAAAAGAGCAAGTTTCTTGCTTTTCTCACTTGCTTTAACACTCCAACATGCATGACTGCTGTTTCCATCTGCAAGTTGTGAAATATTCTACCGAATAATTCTGTGGCAATTAATTGTTCTATTTCTTCTTGTTCCATATTCAAGGCAGAACTTGAGTTTATATTGGTATCAGTTAGAAATTCTAATAAATATTTTATTATGAATATTACTTTTATTGCTTTTATACAAAAGCCTTTGTTTCAGCTTCTGTGTCTTGAATCTTGACGACCTTTTGAATAGATTTCCCTTCTCTTCACCTTTTTGATCTCTCTTTTTTATCTCTTCCTTTACTTAACCATCTTTCACTTTGATTTTATTTTCTCTATCTCTTTCATTCTTTTCGGTCCTTTTCTTTATATTGTTTCTAAGACAAGCCCTTTCCCCTGTGCATTTTATCTGTGGTAGATTGATTGCACTAATGGCTTTAGTCGGAAGCCTTTTTGTATCTAAACCTTTGGCCTTTTCACCTTTCAGTATTCTTCCATTCTGATTCTGTGCTCAAAAAGAAGATAACAACAAACTTGAAGCAAAAACTAGCCTTGAAAAAATGCCTGCATATTTCCACCTCTTTTCTTACATTCTCACCATTGCCAGGAGATTGTATATCACTTGTCAGCTGAGGACATATGAGATACATGTGGAGAAATGTTTTCTTCCCAGCAGAGGTCATCCTTGGCTAGCGAGCCCCTAACAACTGGTACCTTCTTGACTAGCTTTCCCCTTACCAATCTGCCAGCAAACATGGTATTACAGAGCTGGGATAAAGGGAGACCAGTCCAGACCAGTAGAACCACCAGACTGATTTATACTTACCTGTGCAAAAAAAGAAATGGAGTTGTTTGAAGGCACTACATTCTGGGCTGTTTTGCTACACAGTAATACTAATCAAATACACTCCTTTTAAAAATCAATACATTTCTCATTAAAAATCTAATAACCAAATGCAAACTTTTCCATATGTTCTACATAATGAAATAATATTCTTCTTCCTAGATTTCTGTAAATCAAATAAATATCTCTATTTCTAGGTGCAATTAGACTTGAAAGATTGGTATTTTCCAGTAGAAAAATCTCATTTTCTTTTTTTCCACTCTTTCATATTTCTTTATTCTCTAGTTAATTATTTCTTCTCTGGATTCCAAAAACCAACACCAATTTGTACAAGTAACCTAGATCCAAATTCATTTAGACTAAGGAAAATCCATCCACAAACAAAATGAGTAACTTAAAAATGTAGAGTTTTCTGTCACTTAAATAATTGTAGCAAAAATGGGTCAGCCTTCAGAGAAGATGGTTGTTGCTAACTTTTAAGGACCCTTTCAAAACTTAAATTCAACTATGCCATTCTGTTGAATTATCTTGACATTTCCAAAATTTAACAGGTAAATTGTTAACAAAGATTTGCAGCAAAATTTGTAAGAATGAAATTTGTAAAAAACAGAAGTAGGCAGAAGTTACTATCTACTTCTATGGCTTATATTTTAACTTAGTGCCAGTTTGTTATTTATTCTTGGACAGTGATTTCTAAGGATTGTGTATGAAAAAAAAAAAAACACTGTAACAGTAGTCTTAATATATAATGTGGGGCCACAAAGTAGAAAATAAATTTCTGAGAGTAATGTCTACTAGATATCAATTATCTTGTCCAAAATGTAAATAAATTCCCATGCTATCTACAAGAGAGAATTCATTAAGTGGTAAGTGAACAAATTCTTTGTATTTTTATAGAAGAGACCAAAACAAAGTCTGTACTTGTCATAGAGTTTACATTCTAGAGTGAATACCAACATTCACACAAATCAACATAAAAATTATACACTATGCTAGGAGGTGGTGGTCAAAGCTGGAGGAAACAAAACTTGGTAAAGATACAGAAAGGGGTGGGGGCATGTTTATGAGAGGGTGGTCACAGAAGGGTTACGTGATAGTTGACTTTTCCACAGGTTGAGAGCCTGCCAGTGGGTATTTGGGGAGTAGCTCTGAGTATATGCAAAAGCCTTAACTGAGTCATTTTTGGTGTGTTTTAGGAATTAAGGGTACCAAAGGAGGTAGGTGTGATGGGGAAAGGTTACAGGGTGTAGGTATGTGGAACAATCCTTGGCAATCACTTTGGGCTGGACCCCAAGTTATATGGGGAAAGTCTAGAAGGTTTTGAACAGAGGAAGGACATTCCCTCACATCTGAAAGGGATCATACTGGGTGCAGTGTGATAGAGACTTAGAGGGCAAGGGAAGACAGAGAAATTAGTTTGGAGGGGAATCACAAGATCTAGATAATAGACGGTGGTTTGGAATACACTGGTGTGGTAATGCAGGAGATGGAAGTGACAGCAAGATGAATTCTGGATGAACTGTGAAAGTACTGCTATCAAGACATGACATGGATTTAACAAGGAGAAAAAAGATGAGCGTGAACAAGGCCAACAAGGCTGGTAGTCTCAGTAGCAGGGAAAATGGAGCCATGTTTTCCCTCAGGACTGCCACGTTGGATACCTTCAGAGTTCATTCACACAGCGGGCTATAAGAATGGTGTCCCCTAGACATGGAGAGGAGATCATGCGGGTCTGAAGATTAGTAATGAAATGTCCAGAAATTGAGAAGACTAGAAGAGGAAGGATTGGAAATGGATGATGACGTTATGGCAATGCAACTCCAAATACTTTTAAGATTTCATAGAGTTCATGAATAAGAGCATAGGTTTTCTAAAACTATAGTATTTTGTCCTGATTAAATATAAAATGAACAATTGCAAGAAAATTTTGATTCCTTGCATTTTCTAGAAGCCACCCAATTCTTTAATGAAATGATTACATGTCGAGTTTTGAAAAAAAAAAACTGCTTCTGCAATTGAATTGAATACATAAATGTATATGATTCCTGGCGAAAAGTTGAATAACTCCACAATTTTCCATCATTTTCTTTTAGAAACAAGTCTGTCTTTCTCCACCTGATGTTGTCATATCTTTTTTAATCTGCCTTCTTGGGTTGTCATATTTTTGCTTGAAAGGTGTGGTGGTGTTCTGTGAAAGGATCATTCATCTACTCACTGGGAATGAGGGTCTGAGAGGTCCCTGGAAGCAGTTTTCTATGTCAGTATAAAATAAGAGGTCTTTAAGATGACTTAGGAATACTCCTAAAAGTTAAAATTAAAATGAACTTCTTTTTGACTACTATCACTATAGCAGTTGCATATGTGTGTATAAACTGTCTAGAACTATAGTCAGTATTGAGCAAAATTAGCCCAAGAAAGGGTCTGTCATATTGTCACAATCATCTAGTGTACAGAAGAGTCTGTATTTACAAGAATAGGGAGTAGCCAAGTCAAAGGAGCCATGGACAACTATAATACCCAAGTACAACAAGTCTAAAAACATGGCTTTTATGGGGAGCTATTTTTATCCTTTCTATAAATTTATACTCATTTTCTCCTAAATTAGTTCCTGAGGATATCAGAAGTTCTGACAGTAAAAACTATAAACTACAGAAGCTTTAAAAAATGTTGCTTCATTATTTTCAAGTGCCTATAGTAGCCGCCTTTTTATAATTTAAGCAAAACAAACTTTTCATTGGGTCTCTATATGATTTGCTTTGAGTCATAAATTTCTGAGAATGAATTTTACTGTTACATTCATTTGACAACATAGCTATAGAAAAGGATCATTAATACCAGTTAAATATGCTTCCATTTCAGCATATACAAGCATTTATAAACTCATTTTTAAGGTATTTTAATTTTCATATCATCTTACAAGGCATAAATAAGTTTATTATTTAAGTGTAAAGTTTTCTATAAATAATATAGTAAAACAGATTAAGTATAAAAGCAGAAAAGAGGTGCATTAAGTAGACAAAATTAAGGCATAAAAGATGATAAAGTTAGCAAAGGTATCGCAGAACATAAGGGCCTTCTGAGGAAGAGCCAAAGTCAAAGCAGATCTCCTTTCCATATAACAGATTCATTCTCTGGGATAGAAGGACCCAAAATGAAACTAACTTTAAACTTTTACACCTGTCTCTAAAATAGTTAGGAAGATAACAGCAAGCTATTTAGTCAGAGGTAATGGAATTTTATTTTCTGCCCTGCAAACCTCGCTAAAACATTCATTTGTTTCCATTATGGCCCTAGCTTTCTATCTAATCGGCAGTACAGCATCTCGGCAAGGGCCTGATTGCATAGTATGTGTTCCAAAGTGTGAATCACATGCCTATTGGAAGGTAACTGGAAAGGAATTATTCTAAACTCATTTTTTTTTGTTCACTTGTAAATCAGTAATATGGTGGCTGGTAGTTAAATAAATACATATATTTAAAATCTCAAAGCTTACTATTTTATTCATCCTCACCAGCATTCACCTTCCTTAAATTGTCTGATCTAGTTTTGGCATAACTAAATCAGCTATCTCATTTTAAAAAGTCATGTTCCATTATAATCAAAACAACACATAAAGTCCAGAGTATAGTCCAGAGTATTAATGCTTAGTTGTCTGAAAACTACATTTAAATACAAGTACTTTCAGTTAAGTTTGACAATATAAACGCTGTTTTGCTTTCATGAATATCACTAATATTTCACAAAATTATTTTGATCCCTTTTTTAGCTTACAGCTACTGGACTATTCACATGCCAGCCTCTGACTAGTGTATGTGATACCATGTAAGCAAAGAGTGATAAGTCAAAGATACCTTTTTGACATTCCTCATGCCCCCTTCTCTTCAACCATATCGTATAGAAAATCTAGAAGGTGACAACAGCACAATGTTGATAAGTAAAAACAGCTTCCATATTAAAAGAGGGGTTTCAAATTTCTATGAGTGTTTATCTAGAGTAAGAAAGAAGAAAGTGGTGAAGAAGAAATAGAGGGAACACCCCTTGAGTAAACCTTCCAGCTAGTTGTAGCAAAACTTCTGGCAACATATCCAATTTAAACACACACAAATCAATGGGCCTCCGATTTAAAGATTTCCCGCTACTGACTTGAAAAATTAGAGTTGGAGCTACATACAGAAGAAACATTGCTCAAGATAGTAAAAAGTATGGCAGGGGCTTTATCTGGGGTATAGCTGGATAAGGGAGCTTCCCTAAACATGGCTGGGGAACAAAACACCACAGAACTTGAAAGGGAAAAAGGAAACTCTGTGTCCTGGGTGTGTGGACATATGTAGAATGTACAAGGTCATTCACATTAGGGACAAAGGAGCTCTTCAGCTGTGGAGCATCAGAACAGCAAGGGGACCTGGCTTGATTCTGGTAAGAGCACATTGTGAGACTAACATATCAATGGCCCCTCAAGGATAAAATGAAAATGAAACTTGGAAGGCGAAAATGAGCTCAGAAAGATCAAAAACACTGCCCAAGAACACAACCAGGTAGTAGCAGGGCAGGCATTAGGCCAAATTATCTATTTTGAAAATTATTTCTTCTGGGTTATTGAGTCTTCTACATGCTATTTTATTTATTTTTAGTAACAACATTTATTGTTGGAACATTATAAAGTCAGGACAATGCAAATTGTCCTGTTTTTACTCCATGGAAAAAGAAAAAGAAATTAAGACATCAGGAGTCTTTCTGTGTGAGATAGTTAAAAAATAAAACACTTCCAAAAATGCAAATGAATTAGATCCTGAACACAACCATGGAGACATAATTTTATATTTTATGCATTTAAAGTACAGAGATGAGTGTGATAATATAAAATTTTCTAACTTTCCTTAGAATTATTCCTTGAAAGTTTATAATGAGTATTCCATGTCATCTTTGGTATATATATATATTTTAATAACACATGTTGAAAGCCTATACCAATAGCCACAGAAGGCAGATTATCTCTAAATGGTGAATTGTTTCACTGCTCAGTTCTTTTGCACCTTCCTCCTCTATTCCCTTGAATTATTTTTTTGCATAAATTCTACAAGCTCAGCAAGTATTCATCTTTAAATACTTTCAGAATGATTGCCATGAATGGAGGGTCATTATGGTTTAAGTAAGAGAAATAGCCTTCAAAGAAATTCAAAAGATGCACGAAGGGTACATTTAAGCCTACGGCCAATTGGCAATAGTGATTTATTAGCTACCCACTCTTTCACAGACACAGTAAATGTTATACTAAGGACCATTAGATTTAAATACTTAAATAGCAGAAGGATTAAAAAGTGATTTTATTTAATAAACAGTAAAGTTCCTCTATACTGACCTCCCCTAAAAATTGTTGCTGAAGGATTTAGGAAGGTATTCAACCAGGAAATGAATCAGCTGGCTCTCTGGTAGAAAATCTATTCTCTACGATAAACCCCTGTCACCACATAGAAGGATTAATAAGCTTTTCCTTTTTAATTGTGTTTTCCTAGACTGATGATTACCCTTGTCTTTCCTAACAGCTAGTGAAAGAAAAACGGTCAAATTTATGTTAGACGCAAAAAGAATCACATTTTTCCCTCATTTGTTTCTAAGGTAATAAAAAATTAAAAATATAATGGAGGAGAGGTGAAACAAGTCAGAGGACATGCACCTTCAAAATGTGAGCATACTAAGACAGCATCAAGGACATCAAGAGAGAAATGTGATTCACATTTTCAGCATTTGGGATGAAAGTGTTTTTGTGAATTGGTAATTTCCTTGTTACATTTTCAACAGACCTCAAATTTCAGATTGTATCTATTGTAATTAAGCAAGCAGTCGTCACAATTCAGTGGTAATTTAATATAAATTATCTGAGTTTTAGGGTCACAGCTAATATTCCAGGAGCATATAACTGTCACCCAAAATGCAAGTAGACCCTTATTGTGCTAAATGTTACAAACAGAAATTTGCTTAAGTAAAATATAATGTAGGAACACATAAAAGTAAAACAGAAAATATAAAACTGTTTTCTAACAGGAAAGGACAGTAACAAAGCAAAAATGAAGTAAAAATGATTTATTTAGAACTCTGATTTTAGAGGAACTGAAGTTCAATAGGGAATATCAAAAAAGTGTTAACACTGCCTCTCAGTTTAATATTCCTCAAAACAAAACAGGAAAACCATAATGGAAAATTTTCTTTGATTAAAATAAAAGAAGAAACATTTAAGGAAATTCCAAGCCCATTACAAAGAGAGAATTGGAAGAATAAACTGTTACTCTGAAATGTGAGATATGCACTGAGAACAGTGAAGATAAAGATGACAAATTTGAAAATAAAGACTATAGAGACAGAGACCACAATAAGAATATGAACCCCTATTTTGATGAAGTCTACGGTAAGTGAGTTTGAAGACTTCAGACTTAATGACCCTGCATTTTTCCAGAAACTTGACTATGTTGGTTAAAAGTATCAAAAACTAACTAACGTTACATAACATCACTCTGTAACCCCAGCCACACAGAGAGAACAATGAAAAGTAGAAATGAATGAGTTCCTTTGACAGACATTCTCTCAGTTTCCAGGGAGTATGATAGTGCAGGGTGGGGATGCAATGTCAAAACACAGCTTGAATACGCAAGCACCAAGAAGAATTGTTCCTATATTACAGTCTAGTTACATTATTGCTCCAAGTAAATGATAATTCCACATGGAAGAATTGTTTAAAGAAGTGAAAACATCTATCCTGACGATGAGATTTCTGAAAGTTTGCCTGTTTCATTGAAACATAATTATAGCCTTGAAATATTTTCTAAGACTTGACTAAAGTGAGCCCTTTCTAAATTGTCAACATCTTCCTAATAGCAGAGGATTCATTTCTCAAGAAGGGGGGAAATCCCTCAAATGAAAATAAGATATCATTCTATATTGTTATAAATTGTTACCCATTAACCTGTGGGTAAAAATTGCCAAGTTTTAATTCCCATGGTTGTAAGTTTTTCTCCTACCCAGCACATAACCAAAATATTACATCTGCCATTCCTGGAATTTTCTTCTACAGAGTTTGTTTTCTACCACAAATGTTTCTGGTTGTCTAGCAGCCCTTACTTACACTGTTCAATAGAGTTTGAAACCAAACATGTCATTATTACAGCTTACACATCTTTAAATTTAAGGCTGTAACTTATTACATTCCTATCCTTTATTTCATCAATTTGGCAAAATGAAACAAACCCTATGTTTAAATTCCCTTGTTCTTTCTGTCAGTTAGATGTCTAATTAATCTTTCCTATCACTTGCAATGAACATTGGTCAAAGGACTGTGGACTCAGCTGTCCTGGAATGCTTTCAGTATTGGGTTATTGAGCTACAGAAGTTTCATGTCTACAAATATTTTTGATTATTAAAATTAAAACAATTAGAGAATTTGTGAAGGCAAAATACAAGGGAAATAATATATACAATCAGATTTAGATTTGGAGAAATTGCTCCAAATTAGAAATATTTTTCTTGGAGCTGTTTCACTAGACTATCACTAGAATATAGCTCAATAATTTTATGAAATTCATGTGTGATAATGCCAGATGATAAGCCAATGATATCACAATGTAAAATAAAACAAAGCTCAAACAATTTAAATTGGGGCTACTCAGAAGATTTAAAGAGTATTCTTTGTTTAAAAAAAGACCAAAAGGTGAAAAAAGATTTGACATTCCTGACTGCAAAATGACCTCCTCTTGACACTTCGAAGAAAGAATAGATAGAGGTCAAGGAGGGAGGAAATCATTAATACATTACTTACTTCTTTGTATCCAAAGATGATACGTCCATCCATGAGGAGAGTTGCCTGGAAGGTGAAGCTTCCCAGGTTGTAATTATCCTGGAGATGAACATGGTCCCATTGGACCACAAGTGCTGTACCTATAAATCCCATTGGAATGGAAAGAAACAAAATGAAAAAAATTCATCAATCAATTCTGGTGGGGAGTTATCACAAAAACAGTGAGTTAACCTTCAAACCTACTAGCTGTGTAACCTGAATTTTATATGGCTAATTGGAGTTCAGTTATTGAAATCACATTTGGGATACTTTTAAAGAATTTAGTCTTCTATAAATATTTGGTAAAATCTAACTTCATACTGAGGTGAATATTGAGCCCAGTATGGGGGAATCTTTCCTTAGGAAGTCCATTAATGTTAATGGGTACCTCCTGCTTAAACTTCCAAGAGCAACTTTCAATATGTAGCCCAAGTGAACCGAATAACTTCAAATACATTTGACAAATGCTGGGAGAGAAGAAAACACATTTGGGAAAGTTAGAATCACTTATAAAAGACCTGAAAATGTTTCCTCCATACTTAGAATTATACTCTCCGGTGCTGAAGAAATTCCTTTAACACTAATGGGAATTTTTTTCTTTGATTCACAATGCCTGCATTTTGGTCTTTGTTGTATTGCTTGGAGGAGGCTGCAAGGTAGCTTAAAGGGCCATAGGCTAAGATTTCTGAAGCTCCTTGAAGTGCAATGTGATGCATCTTCAGTACTATGTATTATATTCTGATGAGTCAATCTGCCAGCATGTACTAAAATGATTAATATAAAACATAAATTGAAACACAGCCCAATGGCCACCAATGAGGATTCAAATTTTTAACTAATATTGTTTATTTGCTATTTTTTAAACAGGAAACAGGTATCAGTGAAAATTTTGATGTAACTCTAAATTTCAGATTTCTATTTCACTAAAAATTCATGTCACAAAAAAAGTCATAGTGAAAAGGAATCTGACAGAAATAAAAGAACAAAACTTATCTTCCAGGTCAGTGACTAATTAAAAGAGAAAAATCAAGATGCTATGGCAGGAAGGGTCCTTATTAGTGAAGACACGGAGGCAATGGAGATAGGTGTGGCCAGCAAGGGCAGGAAGCTCTTCACCTCTTCCCACATCCCATGCCCTAATCATTTCTCTCACCTGGAGGTTTCTGAGTTAACCCCAGTCATCTTTGATGACTGATGGAGAAAAGGATACTGTCTTTACTATGTTTTTGAGTAAAAGGTAAACCTGAGAACTTTTTTTTAAAGATTTTATTTATGCATAGAGAACTGGAGTGTAAGCTAGAAGTGCAAGGGGTGAGAGGATTCACCAGAGACAGAGTGGGGAGCAGAACAGGCAGACTGACTGAAATGCACTGCTGAGGGAAGCAGTGGGCGAGACAGGAGAGGTCTGCTGCGCCATGTGGGGCGGGGACTCCCTGGCCGGGACTGGAGCTCAGGCCTTGGTGGTGATAGCACTGAGACTTAACCAACTCGTAGGTCACCAAGGAGGCCCAAACCTGAGAACTTTTGACCACACCATTGATACAAGAGTTTCCTAAATTTGCCTCCTCCCATAGACATACCTAATGAATAATTACACATAGAGAACTTTTTTCTGAGAGAAATTCAGAACTGGCTGAGTGGCTCCTAAACATCACTTGACTGAGACAATACCCAATTGAGACCGCACATATCTAGGTGCTGACTGCGGCCCTCCCTGAAGCCCCAGAGCTGGTGGGCACTTCCCGGGCTTTCTCCATCTGAATTGCTCTAATGATCCAACCAGGTCCCAGCGCTTCCCTGGAAGGAGACCGCACACATGCCTGTCACCCGAGGGACAGACTCCAAGATCACTTAGCTCTGACAGACAACAGGACTTGCACAGGACTGTAGTGGACAAAGAAGCAAATGCTAAGCCATCATGCTCATGGCAGACAGCTTGCCATGGCCACCTTCCAGAGCTCAGCCCAGAGGGTTCAGGCAAAAACCACATCTCCCAGTATTTACCTGGAAGGATGAGAGTGCATGTTTTCAAACAGCTGTTTGAAGTTCTGACTTAATACTCAGCTAGGTGCTTGCTGCTATCTTCCCCAAAGGGCGTAAGAGCTGACTGTCACCGCCCCCCACCTTCTCTCTCCAGCCTTACTCTAATGATGAAACCAAGTCACCACTGTCTATCTGGATGGAACTTGTCCACACCTACTGCACCCCACTTCCCGCCTAATTCATGACTGATGCCTGAGGATAGCCAACAGGCTGCACTTACAGTTCCACAAGATTATTGCAAGCAAAGAAGGAATTTGTAAATGGGTACATGTGCTCCCTTGCGGCTATAGACCTGCACTCAGGGCTAAGATTGCAGGCAAGGCACCTGCCTCCCAGTTTCTCCCTGGAAGTTAGTAGACTTGATACTTTCCCAGCAGATGCCTGAGGATCTGCATTTAAATCAGTCTGCATATGGATACAATGATTTTCCCTTTCGGTTACTGAGAGGTTTGGCTCACCCTTAACTCCTGGGAGCCACTGAGAACAAAGATAACTGTCTGGTCAATCACAGAAATTTGAGAGGCAACCAGGGACTCAAGTTGGATGAACTGATGAACTTGTTACTTAAGCTCTGTGGCAGACCACGTGAGCGGCAATACCACTGCGTGCACTTATTGGAACTGAACATCCCATGTTATTTATTCACCACAGTCAAATTATATGAGCAGTAATGGATGCCAGTTTTTCATCTCCAAATAAAAACAGGCAATTAGGATGACCTAGCACCACTTGAGGTCACTATCAACTCCAAATTTTCCAGTTCTATGTTCAATCAGGCTTCTAATTATTTGCAATAATTATACTTTACTATTTGTTAATTTATGAGGCACTAATTATTTTTTTCTAGCAAAAGGCCTATTTTATAACTTTTGTGCATTAATATTGGTAATGTGGTTAAGATTTTAGTAATCTAGGCTAGTTGTAACATTTGAAAGCATTATCTCATTGTTAAAATCTTGGGCTTTAAAATGCAGAAATATGGTCTTAGAGGAAAAACATCATTCAAATAAAAGTCAAATTCAAGTATTAAGAGCTATGTAGGAATAGTATGTATGAGACAGTATACAGGAAAGATTTACTTTAATATTCATATTAAATAAATGCAAACACTTGGTCATTGTCATCAAAATCTTGTTCATGAGTTAATGTCTCCCATATCACCTAGTAAGTGACAAAGGCTGTAAAATTATCAACACTAATCAAATAATTTCATATTTTCTTAGGGTAGATTCTGGCAGGTTATAGAATAAGCATAAGTTCTGCTTATTAGAATAAGCGTGAGTTCTACTTGAGTCTGACTTAAGTTCTGATTCGAGTACACTTATTATCTATGTATACATTTTTGGGCCTTGGGATCTTATTTTTTAAGTGGAAGAACAGTCTAATAATAATAGGACAGTTAAAATAATAGGGGAAAATAATTATTATGGCTAACATTCAGAGTTATTTAATATTAGATCACACCGGTGTTATTCAAATTGTTTTAAAAGTATTTTTCAGAGTGCAGATCCATGTTTAGTTTTCTTCTTTTTCTCTTTTGACCTGCAAAATGCCTTTATTACACTGGTCAGAAAATTGCTGTTAGCAAAATGACCACATTTCCCCAAAGCAAATTTCACCATTAAGTCTATATTACCTGCCAGCAAATTTCTTCCTTGATCATTAAGATAAAAGTAGAAATAACTTTGTCTGTCAAATATTTCCTTTATTTTTAAAGACAAAATTGTCATTTGAGTGGATAAATACGATTTTGTATTATAAAGAAGAAAACACTATCTTGAAGTTTTCAAAACAGTCTTTTCTTATATATTTTTTCTACACCAAATTTAATACCTTACATAAAATGCAGATGTAAAGAACCATATATGTCTTCAGTACTTTATATTTCTTGTTAAGATTTGAATAGCTTTTAGTGATAGCTTTCGAGGTTTTATCTTACTATTTTCTATATCCCCTAAAGAAACAGTAAGTAAAGATGGGTCATGGATGAATCGGTGGTGGGTTACCCAAGGGGAATACACAATGTAAAAAATATAAATAAAAAAAATAAAAAATAAAAAGCTATTGTGATAAGGAAAAAAAAAGAAATAGTAAGTAAAGAATGTTGTTAGTATGCTTGATCAACCTAGCAATCTCTATTATACATTCTAATGTTCCCAAACTTGATTTTCTTCAGTATATTTTAGCTACCAGTTACTCCTCTATCACTAAAAGGTGTGTTCATCCTATATATTGTCATAAATTTTAGAAATTTAATATCAACTTACTATTCAACTTACCTCTCCTTAAAGATCAGATGTAAGAAATTATGCTTATTTCATTTTTTAAATAGGAATGACTTATCACAAATAACATCAAATCAATATATTTCCTTTGTTAAAGGTATTGCTAGAAGCAATTTGTTATATGCCTAATGAGTGTTAATAAACATTTGTTGAAAGAAGAGAGAATGAGTGACATATACTTTACTCAACATATTAACAGCTACAGTATACATTTGTCATCTTAGGATAGTTGCATAAGTAGTTTACAAATCCAATTTACCAAAACAAACAAACAAAAAACCCCACAGGTTACAAAAGTATCAATATGAGTGTAATTATTAATGCATAATACACATTCAGTTAAAAAAAAAAAAGGCTAGCCAATACATACCGTTATCAAAATATCTGACTGTTGAATTTCTGGATACACTGGGATCAAAATTTGCCATTAAAGGTGCTATATACTGTGTGGCTGTTAGCATTCGATGTACAACTTCCCCAGTGTATATGAAACCTATAATTAGAAAATCAGGAAATATGTTAAGAATAAAGCTAGGTAAAACTTTAATTAAAAAACCTCCAATTCAATTATAGTCATATTTTGAAAAAGTGTCTTAGCGTCTAAAAAAAAAGGAAAAAAATTATTGATGTCTTAATGTCTGATCAGCATTTGTTGGGACTGTGTTAAGTAACAAATTACCACATGATTTGGTGGCACCTTGCAGATTGTAAATGAGAAATCTATAATATGTACAATTTTAATTGGCTATTATCTGGAAGTGATTATTAGACTGGAAAGGTTAATATGACTACAAGTAATTCACACACTCATTTTGCCATTATTCATTGCTTATTTTTTAAAGCACTAGTTGAACATACAAGATTTTTTTACAAATGGATGTATTTTCATATTTCATTGCATTTTCTGAAATTGTAATTTCAGTTTAATAAGACTTTTAGAAACCACATATGCATATATTTAATATAAAAGTGTAGAATTTGTTCTGAACTTTTATTTTCATAGCTGAAGGTTTAAGACTGATGGAAAAATTTTTGCATTTCTCAGATTGCTCAAATGTATATAATACTAGCATCTTACCAAGGAAGATAATATCTATAATTTTGCAGACAAGATGGTAAAATGTTCCTAAGACACAAATGCCTTTCTACTTAGAGAGATGCCAATGCCAGTCTATTTTAGAGGTTGGATAATGAGAGGGAATTCACCATGGAGAACTTTGTCATGAATTAATTCTCAATAGCTCCTATGTAACAAATTTACCCACTTTCAATTATACACACAAGTTTATTTTCTCTCTGGTTTATCCATGACAAATTGTTAATCCTATAATGGCTTCTTGCCTCTAAGATCTTTAGCTGTCTGGGAAAGGGGAGTCAGCCCAGGGAATGCTAATTTTATTTGTTTGCTTTTCTTTCCAAATTATGCTTATTGAGGTAAAGTAGGTTTACTGTCTTTGCCTCTGCTCCCAGGGCTACAGGTTCAAACCGCTACAAATGTACACTTTACACCCTGCCCACCACCAGTGCACCAATAATCCTCCACCATGTTCCTCTGTCCTGTCCCTCTGGTTGCCTCAGTTTTGCAATCAGATGTTAAGAGTTTATTATTGGTTTGGTCTTGACTGACCCTTTGTTACGTTTCTCTGTATTCAAGTATTTATTGAAGAAATTTTCAATTAAGAACATATATGCAAACACATGTGTGCATGTGTCCTCACACACATACAATATTACAAAATAAAATCTAAAGCAAACTGCTTTTACGATGCAGATGCAATGTTAGGCAATCATAAATTAACTAGTTGTCTGGGACTACTACAGATTATTTTTCTATTTTTACAAGTATTAACAAAATCATGATTTTTAAGAAACACAAAATTATATAAGATTTAAGCCTTGAAAAATGTTAAAAATTTTATTATCTCACTTTATGGTTTTAATAAATGTTTCATTGGCATAATGCAGACATCAGGATTATTTCAAATTCTCAAATGCAATTCCAGGCAAGTTATTAGAGAATTAAATATGTAGCTACTGACTTTGAAATTAATTTCTGTCTTTCAGGGGTAGTAGCTCTGGGTCACTATTTCTCTACTTACATTCTCCATATACTAACAGAAGAAACTTTACTTGATTTCAAGAATAAAAAGGTCAGTAATTTAAGACAGTAAGATAATTTTAAATCAAATTCATTCTCTAAACAACTTTGAAAGAAAAGCATCAGTAATGCCTAGAAACACAAAGCTGCAAAATGCAGGGCCATGAATGACTTTTAATTGAGATATTTAATTCCTATGATTAGCATTTAAAATAAATTATATATTTTGTCCCTGAATGTTCCTATATAGGTTTGGCCAAAAAAAAAAAAAAAAACTCTACTTCCTCTAACTCAGCTTTCAGTTCATATGAATCCTTCATTGCTGCTTCATTCCATCAGGGAAGTTTTCCAGAATCAAAAATTCCCACATTTTAAAGGTGAAATCTCAACCTTTTCTCAAAGAACTAAGTAAAAATAAGGAAGAATCTGTTAAAGCTATAATTACAAGTTTTGATTCTTCTATTTTAATTTAAAAATAAATTATAATTACTATTACCAGGATTACTACAGTTGTTAAAACTACTATTAACAATAAACAACTACTATAATTTTCAACATAATCTGCCACTAGCATTAATCTACTACCACCACCAAGGCCACTGTGAAAAATCACCCAAGGATGCAAAAACTCTATCATTCCACTAAAGGAGTTTAATTTTGCTAATTCAGCAAATTCCTCCTTGTTTTCCTTAGCCATGATGAAAGTCACCTCCTACCAGTATCTTAGGTTAGTTCTCAGTAACCAAGAAGTAAAATGCCTAACTATAGTGATGGGCTCTACTTAGTTCTCCTGACATTTCTAGATTTTAAAAATCTCACTTCAGCAGTGGTTAGTAACTGAGTTGCAAGAAATCTTCCAATCCTGCTGATAGCAGGGAGGTGTAATTAGATGCTGGACAAGAGGCAACTATGCAAAGTAGAGTTCTTTAATGCAACAGAACTTTTCCAAAGCTTTATAGCTAACAATACCCCATTAAGACATTTGCCTTTTTTCTTTAGCTGTCTTGGGCTAAATTAGTAGAGAAAATATTTCATTTTTCTGGTCCTTCACATTTTGGAGTAATTTATTTACTTATTTTTATTTTTTTTAATATATATTTTTATTGTTATTTAGCTTGGTTTCCGTAGTGTAGTGGTTATCACGTTCGCCTCACATTTTGGAGTAATTTAAGTAATTTTTTTAATTTAACTAGTTTGTAGCCATTTGAAGGGCTAATAAAAACTTTCTCTCTCACTATGTGCTTCTTGTTTAAAGGAAGTTTGAGGAAAACCGATTCTCTCTGTGAAAACTCCAACACATATACTTTAAAGACATAGTCACAACAAATCTTAGTTTTACTGTGTTGCTAAAACCTCTAGTCTTTTAACTGGCAAGTTGTATAAATCACTTTAAATTCGATATGTCAACTGTCATCTACTAAATAAGACAAATAGGTTGATAACACGATTAGAGAATTTACTCAATGGTAGAATTATTTTTTTTTCCTAGTTGTGTGATGACTAAGTTACTTGATCTCTCTGTACCTCAGTTCCCTAATCCATTAAGTGGGAGAGTAATGGTATTAGTATCATCAGCTTGCTGTGATGGTTGAGTGTACTGGTACATGAATATCACTTAAAAACTGTGTTTAAAGTAAAAATTTGCATTATTCCAAATTGGGTCAGGGTACAATATTAAATTTAACTATAAGGAAACAGGTGGAAAGTGTTTTAATTTACAAAGCCTATTTGATCTATTTTTTCTCATATCAGAAGGAATAAGCACCTTATAAAAATATTAGCCTCCTATTGGGTACAAATGGTTGTTTTATTTAATTGGAAGTGGCACAGTAATGAAGGAAGCACCAAGAGGTTGATTATTGCCTGTGAAACTTTAATGTGCAAAGGGCTACATAAAATATTCTACTTCATCATCTTTCACTTGTTATTTTGACCCAGAGGAAAGTCTGGAGCTGACGGGCATGCCTGCACGGCGCTGAGCACTTACAGTTAGGTGCTGCTGCAGTGTACATACAAAAGCCACTCTCGTCACCGTCGTGATGTGAGTGCTGCGATCCCTACACTCTTGTGAAGTAGATTGGAAATTTAGGGCCTTTTGGCTACAGAAATTTAGAGAACAGAACAGATTCTTCATTAAACTTATGTATGATTTGTTTCATTTCTCTTTATGGAGACCTGAGAAATTAAACTGAGTGTAGTGCATGATTATTATTTGGTAATTTCTCAGTGTTTGTGGTGAAAAACTTCCTTGAAGTAGATGAAGGCTTGTCATAATTCAACTTAAATTTTGCATAAATTCAACTTATCAATCATAACACATTCTCACATACTATGAACAACCCTTTTTCAGACAAATACTTATGTGTAATTCAGTCAGCCATTTCAATAAACCATATGTGGCAGCAATTGCTAATTTGAAAATTAAAAGTTATGGAGTAATGTAACTGTCTGCCAGCTGCTACTGTACAATGTACAATGACAGGTTTCAAATAACAAGTTTCCGCTGGACAAAATATTGCTGGAAGACCTCATGGTTCACTGTAAAGAGTGAATATATTTATTTTGCTCAAAATACTGACAGTATATTTCCTTGACCTTAGGAGTCATTACAAGGACAACCTAGATTCGAAAATTCTCAACTACATATTCAAACATTCATACACATTCAAATATAAATGTGAAGTTCAATCAATTTATATTTGTTCACAGATGTGACTGTGTATTTTAATAGTATTAATGAATCTTAAAGATAAATTCTTAAGACATGCCAAGAATGTGTTTATGCATATGAGTACTAAGCAAAGAGCACCCATGTATCAGTTTATCCACCATCCAAAATAAAACCTTGAAGATCTAGTTTCTCTACCAAGAGCTAAGCACTATCAAATATTGTGTCCATCATTTCCTTCCTTCTTTATGACTTTTATCCCATATTTTGCATCACTACAAATGATTAGTTTTGTGTATGTTCAGAATTTAAAATGACTGAATCATAAATATTCTTCTGTAAGTTTTTCTTACAGAAAAGTATTCTGTAAATTTTGTTGTGATATATTCCTTAAAGAAAAATGATGTTGTGTATGTAGCTGCAGCTCATTCATTTTTTCATGGCTGCAGTATATTCAACTATAGGCCCACACCACAATTAATTTATCCATTAGACTTTTGATGATATTTATATTGCCTGAGTTTTTGCTATCACAAATGGTGATACTGCAAATCTTACTTACACATGTCCTTATTCATGTGGCTAAGACTTTTTTTTTTAAAGATTTATTTATGCATACAAGCTGAGGTACAAGCCAAAGGTGTGGGGTGGTGAGAGGATTCACCAGAGACAGAGTGGGGAGCAGAACAGGCAGATCTACTAAAGTACCCTGCTGAGAGGAGCAGTGGGAGAGGCAGTAGAGGTCTGCTGTGCCATGTGGGAATCTCCCTGGCCAAGGATCGGACTCGTGCTGCAATAGCTCTGGAGAGCGTCACAGTGCTAAGACTTAACCCGTTGCACCACCAGGGAGGCCCCTGGATAAGACTTTTCTAATGTACAAAACTAGAAACTGTATGGCTAGATCTTAGGGCATGCACTTGTGCAGCTTCACAAGATAAGGGTGAACTGTTTTCCCAAGTAGTTACACCATTTGATAAATCTAATATCACTATTTACACATTTGTTTTGCTTCACATTCCCATCAATTGGTATGTCACAATTTTCAATTTGATAATTGTGAAATTATAATGCATCATGGCAATTATTTACATCCCTCGGTTAAAAATGACTAAATTTCATTGATTAAATATATACTCATATTTCAGGTTGGCCAATAACAACACTAATTTTTTTTTCAGAAGCTTATTTTTGGTGTGAAGTTCCCTTTTCTGTGAATGCCTTAAAAACTGTCTTTGTCTTACTGATTTCTAGGATTGATTTTCAGCTTTTCAAAATAAAATATATGGCTATTATTTATGGTTGTACTTTTGTGCACTCTTATTTTTTTGTCTTTAGGAAATTTTTTTTAGTAAACATATAGTAATGAAAATGTTTGGTAAATGCCAGTCATTGGTTTTACATTTTAACAAGGCAGACATTTAAAAGAGATACTTTTTTTTTTTCCTGAAATGCACAATTGTACTGATGACCACAAGGAGTAGCTGAGCTGAGAGAAAACTCAGCTTTGGCAGTGAGGAAAAATAAAAAGTATGATGTCATTTACCATTAATTAACTAACACCTCTTAGAGTGGTAGATTGTGGGCTCTCATATTACCTGCTCGGGGAATGAAGACCACCTTCTTAAAATTCTTCCTCACTCTCAGGAACTACATTCTTCCCTATTGTGATGTTATACATAAATTCTTCTATATTGCTTTCTAAGCTTCTTAGAAATTTACCTATCACATTGATTTTCTTCCACTTAATATTTTTGATGGCTAAAAAATATGAATCAATTCAGTGCTTTCAAATGGACCCAATTTCATCAGAATCTAGCCATTCCAGAGACATTTATATTTGAAGAGAAAAGGATTTTTTTTAACTGTTGTGCATTTATATATACTTTTAAAGAAGATGAGTCAATTTCCTCATCCTCAAATATGCTATTTGCCTTGACACAGTCTGGCATATAATTAATGGCGTTTCAAGAATGAGAATCATTGAACTTCCAAATGCCACAGCTTGACAGATAAAGCCTTCTCTAGTCTGGTCGCTGCCTAGCTCTTCAGCTATTTCTCCCACTTTTCCAATTGTAACCTGGTGTTCAGCTGCTCACAGCAATCCGTGGCTGACATGGGCTTGATGCATTTTCACTTGCTGCTTTTTCTGTCTGAAATACATTTTCTTCCTTCCATGCCCTGAAATATCCTATTCATCATTCAAGCTTCAATTTAAACGTCTCCTCTTCTGTGCAGCCTTCTTTTATCCTCTCCCACCCCAGAAGATCTGATTATACCCTTCGATGTTTCATCCCTATGCTCATCCAGAAATTTCTATTATAGGTCTTATCACACTGAGTTACAATTGTTTATTTTCACATGCATTCCCTGGCCTGTCTCCTTTCTGATCACTTGTTACAGGCCCTAGAGTGCAGGGGTCTCGGAGTGACTTCACAGAGATGGTGTATGATGAAGTTGGACAGCAATGCCCAGAGCTAATAAGGTGAAAGGGCACGGTAGCCATGCAAAGGTTCAAGAACTTTTTTAAAAGATAGTGAAAACACATTAAAGGTTGGAAGCAGAGACTGATCAAGCTTGCTTTAATGGAAAGCATTGTGAGAAGCTTTTCATTCCGGAGGATGTTTAACTTTAGAGTACAGAGGACGTACTGAGGAAAATAGTTAATTCCAACTGTGTCAACTCTCCCTTTCCCCCTTCAGTCTGGATATTGAGTACACAAGCGTTTTCTCTACTGTCTACAGTTTTATTACACAAATGAACTCTTAAAAAAAGGTTTTAAAGTTTATTCATGGAGACTACAGGCATTGAGTAAAGGGGAGTCAGACTTAACTAAGGCGCAGTCTGCTTCCTAGTTCAGGAACCCATGGGAAGCTGCAGTGAGCCTGAGCTAAGATAGGATCAGAGTTTGAAGTAGATAGATGAGAGGGTTTTTCAGCAGTAGAATCTATGTCAGACATAGGGGGAGAGCACTTAGAAAAGACTCAAATGGAAATAAAGAAACTGATGGAGAAAAAGTTAAATCTAGGCCTACACATTATTTTCAGAATAAAAGTATGCAAGCAGCCTAAAGCACTTTCTGTCGTCATAGGCAACTTCAGGTATCCTATGACCGTGTGGTAACTTTCTACCACTGGAGTTTCCCTGTTGTTGTGGACAGAGGTGGGAACCTTGGGAATGTAGCATAATCAGATCCCTCTAATGTATAAACCCATTACAAGGGCTACAAACTGGACAGATTACCTGCTGAAGTAGCAATGAAAGTGGCCGGTATCTCTGACCCAGATAAGGAGAGTGTGCATGGGCACACAGAGATAATTACTCATCAAGAAACTAAAAATACTGGGCCTCCCTGGTGGCACAGCGGTTGAGCGCTGCACTGTGGAGCTGTCGGCAGCACGTGATGCGAGTTCTATGCCCAGCCGAGGAGAATCCCACATGGTGCGGCAGACCTCTCCTGCCTCGCCCGCTGCTCCCCTCAGCAGTGTATTTCTGATCTGCCTGTTCTGCTCCCACTCTGTCTTTGGTGAACCCTCTTGCCGCCACACACTCTGGACTGTACCCCAGCTTGTATGTATAAATAAATAAATCTTTAAAAAAAAAAGAAACTAAAAATACTACGTCAAGGATCACTTACTCCATTTTGTCTTGTACTTTCCTGAATAAGGAAAATCTTAAGTAGACTCCAGTATATATGGCAAATTTATTTTCCTGCTGACAATGTATTTGTTGGCAACATCAGTGTTCCACAAGCACTATGTAAAGCAGTGTAACACATATATTCTATGATAAAGATTTTCTTTCCATCTTTCATGGAGAACTTTTGTTGGAACAAACTAATACACCTAAGTATTGACAAAATGTTAAATAAATACAAAGCAATGAAAGTATTATACATAAAAATCTGTAAAGCAGAACTGTATAAATGTTTAGGTATTCTCACAGGATTCTTATTCTAGGGTTCCCAACTTAATTTAGATGAACAAACATGACAGTCTAAAACTAAAATATAAAAGAAAGGCCAATAAAGATTCCCAATGGATATCGTTCCACAGAAGTAGGGAGTAGCAGAAATAAAGCCACAGGGTTGAAGTGTAGGAGAGGCTTTCTTTTTTAAAGAAAGTAATAGAGATTATTCAATAAGGAGGTCTGATTTGAAATCCAAAGGCAGGAGAGAGATAGAGCAAATACTAAGAAGGAATTAGAGGCATTTTTATTTTTATAAGTTAACAGTTCTTGTTCATTAACTGAAATACTCAGTGAGATACTATCATAAAAAGTGATAAACTGTTGGAAAGGAGTGTCAGAAAATAGTTGAAGACTTATGTTAGTATCTGTGAACTTTCTAGATATCAAACATGTCTCAGAATATTTGTCCTCTGGGAACATTTGTTGAGAAAGGGTCATCATAAGATTGGCAAAGTTTACAAAAATAAAAAATTGGTTACACATTCCTTTTTAATTAGATTGTAGTCAGAACACTTAATATGATATCTAGCTTCTTAACAGATTTTTAAGGGCATGATACAGTATCATACTAAAACTAAAGACTCAATATTGCATAGCAGATAATTCAAATTGTTCCTCTTGCAAAACTGAGACTTCATATCCACTGAGACTTTATACCCACTGAAGAGCAACTCCTCCATTTTCCTTACTCCCCAGTGAGTGTGACTATCTTACATATATCATATAAGTGAAATCATGCAGTCTTTGTCCACTTATGAGTAAATTATTTCACCCGACCATAAAGTTGTCAAAGTTCATTATTTTGTTGCATGTTGCAGGATGTTCTTCTTTAATAGGGCTAAGAAATATTCTGTCATATATATGCATATGTGAACACTTGTGCGTGTGTGTTCTTTATGTGTTCATTTGTCAATGGACATTTAAGTTCTTCTACTTCTTGGCTATTGTAAATAATACTGCAGTAAATATATCAGTGCAAATATCTCTTCAATAATGTAATTTTGAAGAAATACCCAAGTGAGATTGTTGAGTCTGATGGTAGTTCTATTTTTCAATTTTTAAGGAGCCTCTCCACTGTTTTCCACAGTAGTTACACCACTTACATTCTCACCCATCAGAGGAACTAAACATATACAGCAAACACTGGTAAACTGAATGAGAAACATATAAGAATAGAATAGCAGATTTCAATACTCTACTTTCAATAATGGACACAACATCCAGACAGAAAATAATTCAAACTTAAGTAACATGATAAACTATATGTACCTAATAAACATATACATAATATTCCACTCAGCAGCAGCAGAATACACATTCTATTTGAGCACATGTAACATATTCTCGAAACTATCACATGTTATACCACAAAGCAAGTCTTAACTAATACAAGGAGAACAGAATCATATTAAGTATCTAACCACAGTGCTATGAAACTAGGAACGAACAGCAGACAGAAAACTGGAAAATTCACAAATATGAGCAAATTAAACAAAACACTCCCGATTATCCAACAGGTCAAAGCAGATATCAAAGGAAACTAGACAGCATTATTTTTGTTACATTCTTTGAATTTTTGTATATTATGTTTCCATTCCATTCTTCTCAAATTGTTTTTAGTTTCCTTTTATTTCACCAGGTTAAAATAAATAAGCTTCTGTAAAAGTATGAGAAAATGATAGAAGGCTTTTCAAGACATTTTATTACTCATTCCATTGTAACTTAAGTTTACAAGTCTGTCACATGCACTAAACTGAATGTTCCTCCAGAGCAGGAAGGCATTTGTCATTGTAACTCCATTTGCCTACTGCTCTGGGTAGCATATGATAGCTTCTCTAGAAATGCTGGCTAATTTTTGTGTGTCACTAAGTAAAAGAGATGATAATAAAAATACATTTTTATTTAGTTTGGTAGAGTTGTCCTTTCTTGAGAGGGCATGGTGGTGTAGAGGAAGCTCAGCAAGGAGTCAAAAGTGCTGGAATAACCCAGGCAGAGTGAGATGACACGGACCCATGTGTTGGCAGTGGGAAAGGGACAGATGGGTCAAACAGAGTCTATGTGGGAAAAAAGGAGCAAAGCTGATCAAAAAGGAAAACAAAGATAATTTTAAAATGTAGATCCTATAAAACTGGAGTAAAAATGGAACAGTTGATCCTCCCAAAAGACAAAATCCAGGACCAGATGGCTTCACTGGTGAATTTTACAAACCTTCTTAGAAATGACAAATGCTGACCATTATATGGGGGGGGGAAAAAAAAAGCAACCTGGTGCGCTGTTGACTGGAATGTAAACTCGGGCAGTCACTAGGGAAAACTGTATGGATATTCCTCAAGAAAGTAAAAAATAGAACTACATATGATCCAGTAATTCCACTTCTGGGTATTTATCTGGGAAAGGCAAAAACACTAATCTGAGAAGATGTATATGTCCCTAAGTGCTTTGCAGCATTATTTAGAAGAGCCAAGACATGGAAACAATTTAAAAGTCTGGTAATGGATGAATAAAGAAAGAAAATACAGTATGTATACACACAATGGAAGTGAACTAATATTAGGAATGAAGTACAATATTTTTTACTCAGCTGTGAAAAAAAGAATGGAACACTGCCATTTGCAACAACTAGTGGGCCTTGAGGAATTACACTAAGTGATATAAGTCACACAAAGACAAATTCTCTATGATTTCATTTACATGTAAAATCTCAAAACCAAAACACACAAACTAACAAAACAAAACACAACAAAGAAAACCAAGGGTATAGAGACCAAGTGACCAGCAGACTAATGGTTGCTGGGAGCAGGAGGACAGAGGCAGGGGAATGAGTGGACAGGTACAAACTCCCAGTTACAAAATAAGTAAGTCATGGGGAAGTAATGTACAGCACGGTGACTGCAGTTTGTAACGTCTATGACTTATTTGAAAGTTACCAACAGACTAAATGTTAAAAGAGCTCATCACAAGAACAAAAGATTGGGGGCTATTATGGTAAAGGAAGGTAACTAGACTGATGTGATCGTTTTGCAGCATATACAAATATTCAATCATTATGTTGGGCGCCTGAAACTAATACAATGTTATGTCAATTATACCTCAATTTTAAAATGGAGATTTTTAGAAAAAATATATCACTTTTTATTTTTATTCAAAGGGGCAGGTTTATTATGAAAAATGGAGAGAAGGGAAAAAGACACTTGCAAAGACACAAGCAGGCAGAAAGAGCTGCCCTGAAAGTGACAGGTTTCCTGGAAGAGAGGCTGCATGGTCAGAGGTGGGCGCCCGGAGAGCCGCCTGCTGAGGGAGGCCCGAAGCCCTGGCATAGCCACAGGTCACAGGCGGGCAGGAGGGCTGCTGCCTATAGATTTTTTTTTTAAGTTTTATTTTTATTTACTTATGCACACAAGAGCTGGGGTGTAGGCCAGAGGTGCGGGTTGCGGGCGGGTAAAGGATTCACCAAGGACAGAGTGGGGAGCAGAACAGGCTACACAACAGGTAAGCCAGGATCAGGTGTGCTGACACCAGCCTTCCTGAAGACTGGGAGTGAGTAGGAAAAGAGCCATAGGAAGTTAGAGAAGGAAACAATAAACCCAGAAGATGGTGTCAACAGAAATCCAAGGACTTGCTTTCAAAAGAGCAGGGGTCTATTGAATAAACACTATCACTGAGGTAAATTTAGAGAAAAAAATTTCTAATCAGGCCATTCCCTGTTATTACTCATGAGGAAGCTCCAGGGAGAGACCATGTATGATTAAAGTTAATGAGGAAACAACTGTGTGCGTTGTGGCCTGTCACTTACTGCCTTTTTTGACTCAATGCCAGTTTATCTATCTGACTTCTCCTCAGGGTACGTAAGGTCAGGTTTTCTACCCGTCCTTGTTTTTCTGTTCCTTTCTGCATGCTCTCCTTTCTATTTCCCCTTCCTGGCCACCCTTCTGCAATAACTGAACCCATCAGAATCACACACTCTTTCAGTTTTATCTGAAATGCTTCTTCTTTTGAACAATCTCCATTCCTGCCAAGCAGGTATCTTGTATCCTTTGAAACTTCAGGTCATATTTTCAACTTTCCTAAGGCACTGAGAATATTTTGTTGTACAGACACACACACACACACATACAGAGAGAGAGACACACACACACCCACACACACACTTCTTGTTTCCTTTGGTAGACATAATAATCTCTGAAGAAGAAAGGATCACACTCACCAACTATTACATCTCTATCAGTGTATGAATGCCTGGAAAACTGCTTTATGGGTTTATTCACCCCTCCAGTAGCCATCTGATGGCTGCCTCAGGCCAGATGTTGTTTTGGGGGCTGGATAGAACACTGGAAACAGGCAGATCTGTCACTTCCATGTTTTGGAATTATCTTGACTAGCTAAGGGTCTTCACAGTTCTAAAGATCAATTCTCCAAGGATCATTTTCCAGTGATAGTACCACCTTTAAAATACATTTAAATATTCCCCACTGAGATAATATAATTTTTTCCATCTGAAAGATGATATCAGAACGATTATTTAAATGGAAAATTGTAGACAAGATGATATTTTCTCAGATAAAAGAATCAAACTTCACTAATTCTATAGAGCTCAATTTACAAACACTGGGCAGAACCCCTAGAGGATGTCAGACTATGAATAAAGGAGTTTTTAATATTTCATTATGCTTAATTATGGAAACATAATTTATCAGTCTAAGACACTGTCAAAGAGTAACAATATCTAATATGCTTAAATTGTCAATTGATATGGGAACATTTAAAAACCACTTAATGATAGTAATTCCCAAAGGAGATAGCAACATGGTACTTTATAAAAAAAATGTACTCTAAAAATGACATATTATGTCATTGTGACAATGCCCCAAACTCAATAGCTATTGCTAAATATATCCTAGAAACAGAAGGATGAAAATACACCATAGTATTAAGATATTAATAGCCAATAAGCAGAAATTTGGGGAAAACTGTAACATTCTATTTCACAAGGGCAAGGAAATTAAGTATTATAACCTCCTTGACTTTTGCATTAGCATTGCAAGTAATAATGGATGGGAATTCTTATTTTTTAAAAGTAGGTAACCTATTATCACAGAATTAGGAGAGGTTCAAGGTTTTTCTTTTTATCCTTTAAAAATAATCAAGAGATTTGTTGATCTCAGTTTTATCTCTCATCCTTTATTTTATAACAAAACAAGGAAATCATCAATTGATGCAACGCTCTGGACTGCACTACAAAATCTTTAAAAATCTTCAGTATTTATCCATCTGTGATATGAACTTTGCATCTATCACAAATTTAGTAGCCACTGAACATTTTTTTAAACAGGTTCTGTAAACCTACTGTACAATATGACCTAGAAATAAAAAAATATTAAATACTTAAGATTTTACTAAAGGTAGAGCTTAGGTTATATATTTTAACTACAAAAGAAAAATAATCAATGTGAAAATAAATGAATAAATACAGGGGGCAAGAAGAAACTTTGGGAGGTGAGGGATTTATTTAGGGATGTGATTGTGGTGATGGGTGAGTATTCTAAACTCATCAAGTTGTATATATTAAATATCTATAGCATTCTTAATGTAAATTATACCTCAATAAAGTGATATAAAATAATAAAAGAATGAAAACATTAGGGTAAGTCATAAATTTATAAGGTAAAGCCAAAAATATTAGAAGATTGGGGATAAATGGCATTTTGAAAAATATCAAATGACATAATCTCTATTTTAAATAAGGTAATCATGGGATTTCCTCCGATTTTAATGTTAATAATAGTCCCTATGCATCCTTTTCAAATACTGATGAAGTGTTCTGAAGGTTTGGGTTTTTCTTTGTTTGTTTTTTGGGTTTTTTTTTTTTTTGGTCATTATATGACCTCACCTCATCTATAGCACAAATTTTTTTTTTAATTACCACTAACACCTTTCTCCTATCCCTCACATAATATGAATGTGGTATTTATTGTGCATAGGGCACTAGAGAGAGGCAGAAGAAACACAGGACTGCTAGTATATCTAGTCCCTGTACTTGACTTTTTTCTCTAATATTTTATAGTTCACTTGAGGACATTTCTAAAAATTATAAAATGTCATGGAGATTTTAATCTAATATAAATTTCCAAGAAGGTACTTGGTATGTAGTAATCCCTAAGATTATTTGAGCAGGAATCCATTTCTTATTGCTAATTATCTTGACATCATACAAAATACAGTGTGAAAACTACAGTCACGTGAAAAGGGCAGGGCAGAGGGTCCAGGATTAGTCGCTGTTATTTTGACCTGCTCTACTCACCAATTTTTCACTCAATGGTTACTGGTAACAAGACATAATTTGCTCATTTCATGAAAGACCAGACATTATGTACAACAACCAGTTTTTGCCCTAAAGAGCTTTCTCTATTCCCTGAATGCTGCCCTCCCCTTGATTATGATAGATGACTGGATTCATTTCTTTGAGCAAATAGATGAAGCAAGAAAAGATGTAGTTTTTCTTCAGTGAATTTTGAAGGATTTATTGAAGATTTATTTCAAATTTTCAGAGTCTAAGAAAGATAGACAGGTTGAGAACAGAAATCAAAAAGTCTAACAGGGAGAAATGCAAAGTATCTGACATATCTGGAAACATTTATAAAATACAAAATCTTTGTTCATAGAATAAATTATAAAATTACCTTAGAACAAAGCAAAGGGACAGGCAAAACTAAGCCACAACAAAAACAAACTCTAGAAATAGAACTGCAGAATTGTGGCCACCAAAAGAGGAGGGGCGGGGGTTGGACCCTGTGCTGTGGAGCTGTTGGCAGCAGAGATGGGAGTGCGATGCCCAGCCAGGGAGAAACCCACATGGTGCGGCAGACCTCCCCTGCCTCTGCCGCTGCTCCCCTCAGCAGTGTATTTCTGATCTGCCTGTTCTGCTCCCCACTCTGTCTCTGGTAAACATTCTGGCCACCCCATGCCTCTGGCCTGTACCCCAGCTTAAATAAATAAACCTTAAAAAAAAGAGGAGGGTGGGGGTGAGTTACCCAAAGAGGAAAGAGTCCAACGGATCACAGTGGAAAATTACTGGGGCTTTGGTGGTCTGCGGTGTGGTCATAACCATTTGAAGAGGAAGAGTTCTACACCTACGCCCCTAAAACATATACAATGTTGTAAACGAACATTACCTCAATAAAAATGATTTAAAAAATAATTTCCTTAGGAGTAATCTTTTAGATTATTGTATTTCCCTTCTTTTATTTATATTCACATGTGAAAATTTTATTTCTTATGTATGAAATATATATGTGTGTGTGTGTATATATATCCTTTTATTTCATATCCTTAATTCTAAGGTGTAAATATCTTAAAAATTTTTATTCTGAAAATGACTCCAAGCAGCAAATTTCAAAATACTCCAAGCTTAATATGAATAAATATTAATACTTAAAATATCCTAAACTTGAATGAACCCTTTCTTTCTGCATTGTCATCTGATC
Organism: Scalopus aquaticus; assembly: GCA_004024925.1. Classification (NCBI taxonomy): domain Eukaryota; kingdom Metazoa; phylum Chordata; class Mammalia; order Eulipotyphla; family Talpidae; genus Scalopus; species Scalopus aquaticus. Next base: position 136,842 of record PVIJ01002902.1, read on the forward strand.
ATCAGAAAGACATCTGGAAGTTGCCTTTGCATAATAACTCTTCTAGGGCAGTTTCTTACTTGATGGTGACAGTGATCATTCAACCTCTGAGAAATATACATGGAGTCAACAGGCATATAATGGAAAACAACACAGATATGGTTTCTGACCTGGTATACCTTTTCATTGGGAAAGAACAGTATTTAGTCAAATAATCAGAAAAGTTATTATATACTAAGGAATTGTGATAAATACTATTCTATGAAGGAAATTTATAATAGGCAGTATACAACTCATAGTACATATTATGTATAGTATACAGTATACAGTACATATTATGCATATAGTATACATTCATAGTATACAGTCTATAGTGTATAGTACATATGAGAATATAGTGTGCGGTATATGGCATATAGTGTGTGTATATATACAGTGTATATGACATATATACAACATATAGCATACAGTAGGCATAAAATAGTAAATAGCATAGGGTAGCAATGTGAGTGTCCTGAAAAGCTGAATTGAAGTATGCTTAGGAATTAAGTATAGGTTTATGTGGGAGAGTCCTAACCAGAGAAAACTGGTACAAATGGCCTTGAGATGGTAATAAACATGGTTCCTTTGAGAAACTGAAAGGTGACCAAAATGCTGGAGCAGAGCAAATGTGAAGGGAAGAGTAACTCTAAATAAAATCTTCAACTCGTCTCTCTACCTACATCCTACCACCCACTCCTTGTCTGCCCTACAAGTCACCTCCACATCATCTGCGAGAAGCTTGGTGAAGGAGGACAGAGCCATTTGTCCCTAGGGACCATCTTGAAGGATATCACAGTACAAATTCTAGCACTGTGGCCATATGAGAAGGTACTTGTGGTGCTGATATGTCAGCCAGAATTATCTTTCAGACATTGATGCAATTGTTCTGTGACTCTTAGAGTACAAAATCTTAACATGGCCTGAACTGACCTCCCTGGTTTAGTGTCTAAAACAGCCTTACACACTGTCATCTAATGAGGTCTTATTCTGACTTCTGCCTCTTCTTTGGAAGAAACCCAGCAAATTTCATGACAGTAATTACTCTGTCCACTTGGGGACCTATTACTATTTCTTCCAATTCAACCAATGAGTCATATGATCAAATGTGGCCAGATGTCAAGCTTGGGTGTAATTGGAGTCTTCAACTAAAAACAAATTTGCAAAAATGAAGGGAGTTCCTTCAGCCACTACCTGTTGAATTGAGTCAACAAAGTCATTACTAGTCCAATTTCCGAACATAACTTTATGACTCCATAAAGGCAGGAATCTGTACCTATTGTTGAGTTTGTCTGATACAAAATAAGTTCTCAAGAAATATTTGTGGAGTTAATGAATATTTTAAACTATACAAGGTCAGCACTGCATTCAAAAAGTCATACTTTTTAAGGATTTAATTGACTGAGTGTGGAATTTAATATCCTAACTTTAAAATGAGCAAATCAATCTGTGGAGATTAAGGAAAAGGATGCTCCAAAGTCTATTAGTAGAAAGCAGGTTGGGGATCTGAGCCTCCAAATTTGCCTATAAATGCCATGATCTCAGTGGGCCTGGGGCTCTCCTCAAAAGGCTGTTAATGCACCCCCATGTTTATTGCAGCACTGTTTACAATAGCTAAGGTATGGAAACAACCCAAATGCCCAAAAATAGATGACTGGATCAAGATGTGGTACATATACACAATGGAATACTATTCAGCATTCAAAGAAGATGAACACATGCAATTCGCAGCAACATGGATGGACCTAGAGGGGCTCATGATCAGTGAAATAAGCCAGAAAGAGAGAAAAATATCGAATGGTTTCACTTATAACAGGAATATAGGGGAGCCAAATAAGAAAGCAACATTCAGCAGGGAAGGAGGGGAGAGGAAGGGCTCAAGAGGGGGGAGGAGGAGAGCATGGAGGACTATGGTGATGGCTCCACGGGTGAACAGGTGGTGGGTAACTTATGGGGAATACATAATAATGTAAAAGATACGAATAACAAAAATAAATATCTAATATATTAAAAAAAAAAAGGCTGTTAATGATGACTGGTGAGATTCCCTACTGTGATAGCTGATGAAGTTCTGGTTGCTCAAATTTACCGATGACTACACTAGCTCCTTATTGCCCTGACTTGCTCACTGGTGTCAGAAATAGGGCAGGAGAGGGGGGAAGATTGTAGTTTAGTCTTTATTCTTGATAATGCACTTTGTGAATTATCACAGACTGGCTTTCCTCTGCCACCCAGCATCATTCTAGATCCCCTCACTCCTCCCTGCTTGAAAAAGCATGTACTGAATTGTACAATGCATTCTGAGGCTAAATAGGATTAAATGTTTGATTTTTAATACCTATTTCATTGCTTGCTGACATCAATGTAGATAATCTTGTTTATCATAATATTCATTTGAGGTTGATGAAGTTAGAGTAAATGTGAATCATTTTACCGGAGACTTATAACAGATTTTCCTGTGGAAATAACTTTATACATTGTGGTTAGGTCTACAAGCCAACCCCAAAACAGGATATTAATTTATGTGGCACAAATATATGCTGCATTTCTAGAACAGAATGAAGTAGCAATAGTTTGAAAACAAGTATTATTTCACCATTTACCAATAAATGCAGTGCAGAAGCAGGTCAGAAGGATCACCTTACTCTCAGAGGTCATGCAGTTGGCGTGATGGTGGTACCACCCAAAGCTTAGAATCAACAGGATGTGGAAGCTCTTATGACAGTGAAAAGGCTGGCAAGATTGCAGAAAGTCAGAGGCACCTACTGAAAATGCATTCCCTTCTCCTTCCAATTTAATTACGCTTCTTTCTCCAGTGTTTTGTTAGCCTTGTGACCCTGATTTAAAAGATTCTCAGTTTCCTCCTTTGTTTTCTATGTTGCTGGTTTACAGAAAGGATTAAAAGATAATGCACCTCAAACCCCTACTAACAATGAACGACTGGCAGCAGTGGGCATTCTATGAATGGTGTCTATTGCCACTCCTCACACCAATGATTACTGCTACTCTCTCCATTGCTATTACTTTCACACTCCATTAACTGAATAAATGGGTGACCCTGATAAGATGCAGCTTTGTTTTCCAGTTTAAATTTCATCCTTACTCTGGCAAGCTTAGATTGGAAAGAGGGCATGAGGACCTGGAATGGTGGTCTATACTTTTATTCTCACCGCCTTTTCTAGCATATTTATGTCAGCAGAAGAGAAACAAATGAAAGCAAAGAAGGTTGAAGCCTTTTAAAAATGAGGTAGTGCAGCTTGGATCTCTCTCTTAGGCATTACACAAGCATGCTGTGAAGGTGGTATCAGAATCCATGAGATGAACTTATGGTTCTTCCTTTAGAGTAACCCACCACCTCTTTCCCCTGCCCCAAACCCTCTAAGAATCTGACTTGTGTAATATACTCAGAGGTTGAGCCCGTACCACAAACTCACCTCTCCATGTCAAGCCCACAGCCTTTTTCTGCTAGACTTACCTTGTTCCAGCATGTGAGGATATTGACATGATAATACAAGCTGAGTTAACTTTTCTTGGCATCTACAGAATGTTGTGCATAGGTGCCACAGATCATATTTGCCCACGGTCCTTGCTTCCATTGCAAACTACTTCACAGCCTCCCCCCCAACTTATCCAGATGGAGTCTATGGGTAAGGAGGAGAAACTACATGCTTTTTGCTCTCATCAGTTTCCTCTGAAGACCTTTCTCCTTAATAAGAACTTCCTTATACAAGCGCTTCCATAGTTTGGTCTCCTGGAGATGTGTCTAAGTTCTATCTTTAGATTTTAGAACAACATATCAGCCATTGTGTTTAGGCTAAGAATTGATTTTTGACCAAAAAAAATAGGTTCTATGTCACCCCTACTATCCAGGTATTATTAGACACATTAAGAAGTATGGTGGGGAGGAAATGAGGAATGAGAGTGAAAATATGAGAGTGGCAAAGAGCTCTCTCACCTTCTCCTTGTTGACCATCCTCGAATTCTCTTCTATAAGTATGCAGCTTATGGCCGCAACAAGAACAGACAGATTTGGAAGAAGGGGAATGAAGGGACATGTCTGATTAGGACAGACTGGGAATTGCATGATATTCAAGGAGAGTAGACACTAACAATAAAAGAGGTGAGAGAAAACTCTCATGTCCACAAAAAAGATTGATATGCAAGACATTTGTGCAAACCGGTGCATTAAACCTGGTATACCTGGGGGCTAGTGTGGACAGTGAAGAGTTAGTAACTTCATTTGGAAGCCAATATATTCATTCATAGTTAAAATGAAAATGTTAACAATACATATGGCGGGATTTCATTAGAACTCGAGATTAAGTCTTTGGGGAATTTTTACTAGGAGCTAGAGATTGTCCTGAAAATTTTCAATAGAAAGTAGGAAAGAATTGGAAGTCTATTGGGTGTTTTTTGTATTATTATTTTTAATAGCTTTTTAAATCTACCATATACTTCAATGTAAGAACCTTGGAAACAAAAATTACAAAAGAAGCCAAAAATCAAATTTGATTCTACTACCAAAGATAACCATTGCTGTTAACATTTTCAATTTTCTTACAGTCTCCCCCAACATTCTTATTACATTTCTTTAGATAATCTGTTCTCTCAATATAAAAGTGACTATTTCACATTTTGTCCTCCCATCAACCTCCCACACATTATCAGACCCTTACTCTCAGCTGATGACTTTATTTCACTGAGGAAGTAGCAGCAGTAAGAAGGATTGTCTCTTCTGCTCTGAGGCAACCCACTCTTCCTGGATACCAAATCCCATGCCTTCTGTCCTAAAGGACTCTGATCCCTTTATAGGTTCTAAAAAGTGTGCCTTCTAGTTTTCCCAAACAATAAGCACACCCCACCCTCCTCTTCTGTTCCACTTCACACAAAATAATAACTTCTTTTCGCTCCACATCTCTTCCATTATGACCTTACTGCTCTCATCCCATCTATACAACATCTACACAACACTTGTTTAAGGGTTTGTTAGAAATGCTATCTCCTGTTTCCACATTCCACTTTCTCTCCAACTCTTGCTTGAATTCATACCTATCAGACTCTGCTCCCAGGACTCCTGCAGACTCCTATTCCTATCAATGTAGGCATCCATACTGCTTATCTAATGCACATGGGCCTATCTTGATAACTATTAAAAATTGTATTTTATGACTGTATTGCTATAAATACAAATATAAACCAGACTGGATTCATTATTATATATTCCCTATTATATTTTGGGTATTTTTTATTTATGGTTTTAAAAGAAATGAAAATTAAGGCATATCCTGGACACACAGTCCACATATAAGTGAGACCATCCCATATTTGTCTTTCTCCTGACTTACTTCATTTATCATTGTCCTTTCCATTTCCATCCATGTTGTCACAAATGGCAGGGTTCACCCTTTTTTATAGTTTTGAATTTTAACTGCTTATTTGATACCATCATTTGAATGTTTCATAGGAATCTTAAACTTAACATGCCCATTACAGAATCTCCCCAACCCCCCGCCATGAGATAATACCTCACGCTCTACTGTACAACTAATAACACTAATACTAGTTCAACTACTAGAGCTAAAATCCTTAAAATCTCCCTGACTTTGTTTCATATTCTTTACCCAATTTATCAAAAAATATAATCTGCCATGCCTTCAAATTATATCTAGACTATTTCCATTGATAGAAAAACAGGGCTGATACATAGCCCATTTAATAAAAATTAGATTACATTTTATGGGTTAAGCTAAAAGATAGTAGTACAAATAATGGCTTGAGTTAAGGGTATGCCAGAGGGAGAAATAAGAAAGTTGGAAATGAGTGTTCATTCATTCTCAGATAGGTGGTGATAATAATCCAAATGTAGTGTATTTTAAGAAACAATGAGCTATCCAAATCAAAATAATAAACAGATGTAAGATGATGTTTATGTATAATAACAAAACAGAATGCTGATCTGGGTATATGGGGAGACTGAAAATTTCCAAAATGTAAAAAAAAAAAATGAAAAACTCAAAGTCATATATGGGGCATGTTTACATGGTCAGAAAGGCAGAAGGGGCTGTCACTAAAATGAGACAGGATCTCTTAGAGAGGTTGGTAAAGATAAGTCTAGAGAGCAGAGTAAGAACATTAGGGATTTTTCAATGAAGGAATCAACCAAGGACTTTTTATTTCCCATAGAAAAGCAGCATAGTAAATAAAGAAGATTGAATAATACAAAATTTTTCATAGTTTACAAAATATGAAATGCACAAAAGCTGAAGGGCAGGAAATGTAAAATGTCAAGCGCTTGGAGAAGAAAGGATTGATCCCGAGAGTGGAGTCCTCAGAATTCTAAATCTAAAGAACAGTCTGATTGAAGAGGGTTGGCAGGAGTTTAATCTAGGATTATGATTCAATTTTTCCTTTCTTAATTCAGAATTAACACAAACTTTCTGCTTCTGCTTCACTGAACTGAGATGAGAGCCACCCACATGAGGTGGTAGGTCATAGATGAGCAAACATGACCCCATCCTCTCAAATCTTTGTACATTGTATTATCCACGCAGACTGGTTTTAGAAGTCATCACAGCCCCCAAACCAAATGCCACTTACACATTATATACTTTTCTTTGTAACATTTTCATCACTCTTCAGAGAAAATTTCCAAAAAATAGGTGAATCATAGCTATTGCCCAATGAATGCCTTGAAATCTTGTAAATTCAAACTGAATTAATAAGTAGCAAGTAAGGACAATAGGCACGGAGACATGGTTACTGCCCTATCACTGCCAACACAGTTCACAGTTTGTTTAGATTTTTTTTCCTCTTTTATCTCCTGTGGATATACTTTGAGCTACTAACATACAGCATGCAATTTTTATCTCAATATAGAGGACTACCCAGCAGAAATTGTATTCTGGTGATGAATATTTCTGATATTAATATATTGAAACACATTAAAACATACGAAGCATAAAACTATTGGCAAAATTATTTAATTGACTAAAGACACTCCATTCTTTGCTTTCTGTCACTTGTATTGCTGTTATCCCTTTCTCAGCAGGTGGAGGAAATTTCACCTTAAATTATATACTAGGGGGAGGAGAAATGAGTAACAGCAATGACATGTTCTGAGCAACTGAGTTACAGTCAATTCTGAATTAAATTAAGTGTCTTCTGAATTACACAAAAATGTCTGCACTTGGCTGATAACTATTCATGTTTATTGTACTCCCACCCTTTACCTTGGAAATTGTTTATATCACATCACTTCCATGTTACGGATTTTCCGTTATGTTGCTATGGAAACTGACTATTTTCTTTCACCATCACACCTCCCACCATATACAAAATGGAATTACAAATGGTAACACAAGTGGAATTGTAAATTTCTAAAAACTTTATTACAAACTCCTACATGCAGACTAAGCATTTGGTAAATTGGTTTCAATGAGAAAGGTTATTAAATTTTGTCTATTTGAATCACTGGTTTAATCAGAAACATTTCAACACTTTTCCCCACTTCTGCTTGTGGTTTTCCATAATTGGGAGATTTCCATGGAGAGTCAGATTCTCTTACTCATTTTGCTCTTATTATGGACTTAATTCCAGGCACAAAAAAGAGACATACTTTCTGTTTATTTTCTTGAAGCTACTGGCTCAGATTCCTCCTACAAATTTTGTCACAGAGGTTTTAGACTCATGTTTTTCACTAACTCACTTTTGAATAGAGGATATGAGAGACATTTTTACATTTCATCAATATCATACACTGATTTTACATTTTAAGTCTCCTTATATCACAATTTATTGTATGACCTTTTACATAAAAGCTATTTCAAGTAAAAGATATATTCTACATGAGAATAGGCTGCTAAAAGAAAATAATACTTTTGATAAGAACCTTATAATTTAATTAAGAGAATCTTCTTAGTAGCAAAATAACTCCCATAGTCAACCCTAACTAGATTTTATCCTCCCAGAATTTTCTATGAAATTCCTTTCAGTGAGAGATGTCATACTGCAAAACAGTAAAATTTTCTTATGTTTTGGAGATCCTCATTCATATAATTTTTATGTTTTACTTTGTTTTGTTCATGCATTATAATATTACATTTTATTACTAACAAAGAAACAACAATAACAAAAAACTGGGAAAAAAATCTTTTTTGAAAGTCTGTGAGAAATAGACTAGAAATAAAAATACTTAATCGGGGTATCCCCAGTGGCGTAAGGGGTTAAGCGCAGCACTATGAAGCTATCCAGAGCCACTGCAGCATGGGTTCAATCCCCAGGCAGGGAGAGTCTCACATAGCACAACATGTGCCATGCTCCCCTCAGCAGTGTATTTTAGTCGATCAGCCTGTTCTGCTCCCACTCTGTCTCTGTTGAATCCTCTCACCACTCCACACCTCTGGCCTACACCCAAGCTTGTATTCATAAATAAATAAATCTTTAAAAACATACTTAATCAGGGCCTCCCTGGTGGCACAGGGGTTGAGCGCTGCGCTGTGGAGCTGTCAGCAGCGCGCGATGCGAGTTTGACGCCCAGCCAGGGAGAATCCCACATGGTGTGGCAGACCTCTCCTGCCTTGCCCGCTGCTCCCCTCAGCAGGGTATTTCTGATCTGCCTGTTCTGTTCCCCACTCTGTCTCTGGCGAACCCTCTCGCCACCTCCCACCTCTGGCCTGTACCCCAGCTTGTATGTATAAATAAATCAATCTTTAAAAATAAAAAAACAATTTTTAATTTTTAAATAAGTTTTCAGTAAAGAATATAATTATAGTTTGTCGAAATGATAGACCGTCATGCTGATATTGGTTTTCAAGATTAATCAATATTTAGTAATATAAGAAAGTGGCCAGAACTAATTCCACCAAAAAAGAGCAATTTCAAATACAGTATTTTGTACAAGATTCCTTTTATGTGGCTGGAAGAATATACTAGAAAATGTTAACAGTGATAATTTTTAGGTGCTGGAATTAATAGTATTTTTTGTGCACTTCAGTATTTTCCAAATATTTTAGAATGTATCAATTAGGAATGCTTTTGGATACAGTATCTAAAAAGTGACTAACAATGGCATGGAGAAATACTGACTTATTTTTTCACACTTTTACCTATTGATAATTCTGGACTGAGCAGATGTTGGCACTGTTTCAGCTGAATAATGACTTTCTTTCATCTCATCTTTAGCTTTGTCACTATTTTTCTCCTTACAGACTTTGTCTCATGCTCACAAATGGTTGCCTCAGTGACAAGGTTTGATTTCAAAGTAGAAAATGGTGCTAAAGATAATGTTAGTCACGCCTGATTCATTAAGTATCTCTACTGAAGCCCCAAACTGATTTTTTTTCTATCCATTGGCAAGAATTGGATTACAGGCCATCTGTAGCCACACAGCTTATAGACATCATAATGGTTGCCTACCTCTTATAAGAACAATGCCATCTTGAACAAAATCCATATTCTCTTAGAAGAAAATGTGAGTGTATATTAAACAATGCTGAAGAAAATGTGAGTGTATATTAAACAATGCTGAAGAAAATGTGAGTGTATATTAAATAATGTTGTGAGTTGAAAAATATCCACCCTCAAAGAAATTCAGATTTTAGATTCTGAGACATTTGGAAATTACCTGATATACAAACAGCGTGTTTAGGTTTCTTGGACCCAATGCCAAAGTGAGGCTTCCACAAACTAGCAATCAGTTCTCAGAAACCAGCAGGGTGAATTCTGAGAATTCAGCTTATTTCTGACACTATTTACCCAGAGCTTAGATTCCACAGCTTAAGGGCTCAGTCTTCTAGGAGCATCCTCAGCTCCGGAGGCCAGTGGCAGGCCAGGCCGTTCCCTGTCCTTCTGACCACGCATTTATAAAGCAGAGGTTTACAGGTTCCCAAGGCCTCCTTTACAGGTTCAATTAATTTGCTAGAAGGGTTCACAGAACTCAAGAAACCCCTTTATCCACCAGGTCAACCTTTTATTACAAAGGGTACTAAAGGGCACAAATCAACAGCTAGATGAAGAGACACACAGAGCCAGGTAGCAGTAAAGGCACAGAGTCTCCACGTCTCGCCAGGTGCACCAATCTCCCCAAATCACCAAATGTTCACCAACAGGAAGTCTTTGAAGTCCTTCCTTTTGGGACATGGCTGATTAAATCACTGGCCATCAGCAACTGAACTCAATCTCTAGCCCCTCTCCTCTAGCCAGGGGTCTGGGGCATGGGACTAGATGCTTCCACTATCTAGTCACATGGTCAGTTCTCCAGACAATCAGGCCTCATCCTTAGCTGCTTCCAAAAGTCTCCTCATTCACATAACAAAAGACATCTTTATCACTCTCAAGGCTATAAAAAAAAAAAATCATGAGGCTTTTGGGAGCTCGGAGAAAGAAACAGTAGAGGAACAAATATACATGAGAAACACATTTCGGATATCTGAATGGCCAAATATATCAATACATATTTCTTATAAATCGCAATGTCAGTCTTTGAAGATCCTTAGGTGTTAAAGATCTTGAGGTGTGGAGATCATCCTGATTATCTGGGTGAGCCGTAAATGTAATTACATATATCCTTATAACAAGGAATCACCAGGAGATCTCTTTCTCCCCCTCTCTCCCCTCCCCCTCTCTCCCCTCCCCCTTTCTTCCCCCTACCCTC